>ML791666.1:173766-187809 GCA_009831015.1 Picea engelmannii
TCTTCCTCTTCACTTTTTCCTTTCGAAGAATTACCCAAAACTGGTCGCTTCCGTTCTAAATAATCTTCATACAAAACTGTCACCATCTCCGACATAGCATGGAATGTTTTCCGGAACTCTTTCTCTTCTTGAGAAATCCCTTCTTCCGATGCCATCTTCTCACGGTGAGAAGCTCTTTTTCTCAATCCAATTAATGATTTCTCTGCAACAATCTCACCTTCACCACGCTATAGCTTTTCCCTGGTTAACATGCAACTCAAATCCAAACGTCAACTAGCTCTGATACCACTTGATCCGTAGGATCTTTTAAATGACTATGGTTGAGTTTTAATTTTGCATGCGTTAATTAACCATTTGAGAAACTTAGTGAAAGAATGAGGAAAGAAGAGGAATTATAATATCCAAATACACATATGCAGATCTGAAATGAATAATAGACAGCAAACCATAAACACGCAGATTGATAACGGAGTTCGGCACAACTTTTGCCTACGTCTCCGGGCCTTTTCTATGTGGGGGAGGCTTCTTTATTTATGTTAAAATGCTCAAAAGTACATCGCTGCAATGCCAAATGGCTACAATACTGATCTGGTCTTGTTCTCCCATATCTCTAGAACCCTGTAAAGAAAACGACATGCAAAACGGACGTCCGGAGCTCCCAGAAATGGTCTGACAACGTCTCCTCCTCAAAAGCTTCTTTGCATCAAACTGACTTTGGCTTGGCTTTTCTTCAGCATAACTCTGCTCTGATTGCTCTTCTAATGGCCTCAAACAGGCCTAGTTTATATAGCCTTGGATTTGGTTGCTCAGCTCCAACTTCCTCCAAGAATTTGGCCTCCAAAAATGCCCAATATCCCCCAAAAATGGAGAGAATCTGCTAAAAATAGGCATATTAATCATAAAAAAACCAAAACTATAGGCTAAAACCCAAAATATGGTCAAATTCGGGCGCTAGCCCCCTGCATGTGCACGCTCTCCTATATTGGTGGTCATATGGGGGGCCATGTGGCCACGCGCTATGAGCTGGCCCCCTTTTTCTTCGCACCAGCTCCGGGTTCTATGGCTTTTACATAGGCCTGTGGCCCAACAACCAAACTCCCCGTGCATATAGGAATAAGGCCCTGGTTTTATGGCGTATACATATGACCCAACGGTTACAACTACCCGCGGGTTGCGTTGGCTCCCGGTTCTATCAAACGGTTATATGGTATGCCGAGGGCTGGGGCTAAGCCCCGACCCTTTTTCCCGCCACATTGAACTATCAACAAATTCAAATACAAAATGTGTCGTTTGGTTAACAAGTTCCACCGGCTGCCCGGGTGGCTAGCCCGTTCTGCCAGTCTGTTCACCCCCGGGAGGTCATGGGTTCGACCCCCGACCACACCAAACCATAAATTTTAACACATGAACCAATAACCAATAATGGGGTGCCACGTGGCAGCCCACGACTGGGCCACGTGGCACCTTTCCAACCAATCGGTGAATGCCACGCGTCAGCCACTGATTGGCCCATGTACATGCCACGTCAACCCTGCCGTATTGACACATCAACTTGCCGTACTTCCACCTGTCAGCCTTGTCACCTGTCGTGTCAGCCTGCCACATCACCTGGTGACGTCACCCGTGCCACGTGTCACCCTTTCAGTGGTGACACATGTCACCTCAGGATACGTCCAACCATACGCCAAATAGACCAATTCTGCATGCCATGTGTCACTCCCTGGAGCTGCCACATGTCACTGTACGAACTTGCCACGTGTCACTTTACAAACATGCCACGTCAGCGTCCGTACAGACTGTACGGAATGCACAGTCAACAATATTTTTTGCCTGTTTGACTTTTCAGACAGAATGCGATATCTTCTCCATACGGAGCCCATTTGACAAAGTAAATATACCACCGGAATCAGGAAGACGAGACAGACGCAATGGCATAGGTTTCGTCGCATTCCGAGCACTTTCATTTTTAAGCATTTTCAAGCCCTATCAGGCTTCTGGATCCGATTTCGGATCAGTGGTGGAGTTTCGTCTGAAGGGGGCTCGTAAACTTGACCTCTCCGGAGGATTTTGCTGGGTTGAATTGTCGAGGTAGATTTATTCTTAGATCTCAGGTTGTACCTTGGTTGAAGCTCAGCCATCATTATCTTAGCTTCTGGTTGGGATTCACAAATATCAATGGGATCACCTTCTTCGCTCTCGTTTGGCGTCTCCGACACATTCAGAGACTTTTCGTAGTCTTCGCGAGTCAGATATGGTTGACTACAGTCATCACCGAAGTTTGCAACGTCATTATCTGAATCCTCGAAGTCTTGAAAATCGTTAGCTCCTATAAAATTTTCATTCTTCAAGGGAGCTTGTATTTTTTGATCCTCCTTTTTTATTGGTCTTTGCTGATTGGGAGGGTTTTGATTTTTTCTGAAATCCTTTTTGGGGTAAGATTCAGACTTGGCCCGTTCGAGTTCCATCCAGGTTATTTTATTTGACAATTCTTTAATCACTCTAGCCATGTCATCCACCCTGTCGTTTGAGGATCTATTGGACCCCGAAGGGACAACTTGTTCTCTAAAGCGTTTGGTATCTCGGTTGCCAGTCTCTACTCTAGACTTAAGTTTACCCAAAGCCATCATATTAGATTCTATTTCTACCACATCGTCTTACATGCGGTTTAAGGTGGCTCCCCTTCGCTCTCGCAAAAGTAATGCGAAATCCGGCTCGAAAGCTCCGGCGAAAGTCACTTTGGCCGCGGGTTGAGATGGCTTGACTTCGGCTGGGATTTCATTGTACATTTTGTTGAATCTCATAATGAATTCCATGACTGTCTCTGCGTTGTTTTTCTTCAAAGATCCAAATTCGGTCAGATAATAGAGATGGTCTTTTCGCTCGACCCATTGTCCGAGGAAAGCATCTTCCAAAACCTGATATGACGGGATAGAAGTTGCGGGTAGGCTCCGAAACCAAGCTCGGACCTGACCTTCAAAAGTTTGGACAAGGATTCTTGAATATACATCCTCGTGCTCGGCACCGCAGAGATCTGAGAATTGTTCGAAAAGACCTATATGTTCAACAACGGTCAACTCTCCCTCCCCGTTGAAATTCGATAAGTTTTTTATATAGTTTTCCGGAAGATCGTGTAGGGGGGTGGGCAACACTAAAGGAGCGTATCGGGCTGCGAATTTCGCAAAAAATCCGGGAGGGGGGGGAGGCCCTTGACCTCCACCTCCTCCTTGAGGGACTCCTCCTCCACCTCCTCCGAGAGGGACACCCCCTCCACCTCCTCCAAACCCTCCTCCTCCTCCTATAAAACCTCCACCTCCTCCTCCGGAGGCTGCCATCGTTGTTTGTGGGGAGTTATAAATGGGGTTTTCAAAAAATAAAAGGGGTTTTATATTTTATTCGCTAAGAGGAGACTCTGACGAGGAAGGATAAGGAACGCGAGGAGTCGGTTCCTCGGATTTGCGAGAGACGGAATTGGGAAAACCGACGGGCGTGAGAAACGAGTGTGTAACACACTCTTCAGGATTTGGAGAAGTCGGGAAATTCAACTGAAGATAAGATGGTGTTCTAAAAGACGACGAACCTTCAAAAGTGGCCTTTCCCCTCTGTATCAAGGGGACTGTTGGATGAATCTCACTTCCAATTTCAGTAAAGGGCGTTGAATGTTTAGCGTCAAAATAAGGATTGAGCGAGGTCAGGGGTTCAGAAGGACTCTCGACCTTTGGTGATGGGATTTCAAGTTGGTAAACAACAGCGGTAGGCTTGAGAGAGCCCCTCGCCTTTAGGATCTTTTCAGGATCGGAAACTGGTGTAATATGCTCACCATCCGGGTTCTGTCTGGTATTCCTTCAAGTGAATGCCAGTTTATTTTTTCGTGGAGTCGCCAAGTGAAAGATAAAAATCCTTAAAAGGTGTGTACTCTTTGTTCACCATCAAAGGGTAACACTTTCAACGAAAAAAAAATTGTCGTTTTCCCAGGGAAAAAGATTTTGTAACTTCACTCCCCGACAATGGCGGCAGAAAGATGTTGTTCCTGAGTCTGTACTTAAGGCTCAAAAGCACAGTGTCAAGGCATACGAAAGTGGTTAAGGTAAGGAGAAGGGAAAATGTCAACCTTCGGAGAAAGAGTCTAAGGGAGATTTCTTCGTTGAGGTTGTCTGGCTTCGAACTGCTCCTGAATAGTTATGTCACGTTCAATGGCTGCCCATGATTGTTCAAGCTCGACCCGGTTAGTGGCTGTTTTAAGGATAGTGTTGAAGAGATTCAAGGAGAAATGCGTTTGGTTCAATAATCTGGGTTCAACGTTAGGTTGAGTTGGTGTAGGAACTGTCATGGGGGAACAATACTAGTAAGAGAACTGTTAAGAAAGATTGAGTGTTGTCTCAGTTTAGTTTTATAAAAGAGAATTCACGGTTGCAGTATTAACGATGTATGCAAATCTAAGGCTCGTTCCCGTAACTGTATTATATCTTAATCAAAGGAGTGAGATGGGGGAAAAACATTAATCCCTTTACAGTGTCAGGTTCCTATCAAGGGAAAATCTTATGAAGTAAACGAAAGAAGAAAATATTTAAGAAAATAACCGATGTAACAAAAAATGCATGTAGAATTCTGAAACTGCAAATTGGTCTTACACAGCTGATAGCTGGTGCAGAGGAAAGGCAATAAACAATTACAGAAAACCCAAATTTATTCGTTATAGTAGTGGTAGTACTAAATTATAACGAAGCACATCAATTACGAATATGAATTGAAAATGAAAAATGAGGAACAAGAAAGCAAACTTGTAATACAGAAGTGACGGAATTGAGAATCTCGAATCTGCTTGTATTAAATCTAAATGCAAAAACTCTATTACAAAATCTCAAAAAGGGTCCAGCCCACGATTAATTCTCTCTGAGGTATATTTATACAATTTCTGTAAAGCAGGTAGAATCTCAATAGTCGCAAAAATTTCAGTTATGACAGAGGAGAGAGAAATCGCTCTATCTCCTCTAATCTGTCTTCACTTATTTCCAGGTGCTCGCCTTCTCACGGATTCGGCGCAGGTGTTACATATTTCTACAAACTGAGATACGAGTTGTGAAGGCTCTGCTTGACAGCTGGCCTCGACGAAGTAACATTCTTGGGCTAACAGCTGCAGCTTGTCCTCTATTTGTGCACCGATGATGTCGAGAGCACTTAGCTGTGCGCTGGGTTTGATCATGTGCTTATCAACTTTGGCCATGTCCACCGTATCCATCTGAGAGATGTCGACCGAATCTCTCTCATCCTTTCCCTTTAGATCGAGTGAGATTTGTTCCACATTTATTTGCATCAATGCTTCTGCATCGCCTCGGCTGTCAATATCCAACAACTCGCCGTCTATGGAGTTAAAAGCTTCTTCTAAAGAATGGGTTACTTTTTGGGCTTGTTCCTTGCCCAGGGCAATGTTATGCTCCCAATCTTTCAATAGAATATTGCCTCTGGTTTGTTCAGGGATGGAAAGCCCAGGAGCGCCTCCCGAACCCCTGTTATTTGTGGCGATTACCATGTCCTGGAAAGTGACCCGAGCCACTTCGGCCTCCCTTTCCCTGGCAGTCAGGTTCTTGGACACCTGATTCACCAACAGACAATTCTCACGGATCTCTCCTATCCTGGCAAACAAATTCCGCTATGCCGAAAAGACTTTGCTCCGAATCTCGCTGGCTCGGTATTTAAATATGCCAATGTTTATTTCTCTGCTCTCAGAGATTTCTTCCCGAGCCTGAAACTGTTCAATTAGATTTCTCTGTTGGCTGACCTGCACTCTACCATCTCGGACCACCAACTGTGCTTGCTCAAGATTGGTCTTGAGCATTTCTATTTCATTTTTGTCGGCCACTCTGGCCTGTTCTATCTCCATGTTGGCCTGACCTTTAGCATTCTCTACGGCTGTAGCCAATCTAGCCTCAAGGGTCCTGATTAGGCGATTTTTTCTTTTTAGTTGGTTATTCAAAAGCCCAACTGAGTATTGATTTGCCGAAGCATATGCCCCCAGCGTTCCCGCGATTTCAGTGGCGAGTTGATCACTTTTCTTATTTCTGCCATCGGTCATGATTTTATATTTTTTCGCAGTGGACTCTCCTTCTTGATAGAACTCTCTTTTCACTACCGCCTTCCTCTTTTTATCAAAAAAGAACTCATTTGGAGGGAGTTCCTCTGCTCTTATGGGCCTCAGTTCTTCATTAAATATCCATCCCTCGCCGACATTTCCCTGTGCCGACTGCAAGGGTGTGACCGAGGTGATGGGATCTCCTATTTGTTTTGTCGATTCTCTTGGAGTATCAACATGATTCTGCTCCTTTGGCGTACCTAGAGTCTCTATTTCAGCCTTCGGCTTTTGTTTCCTTGGTGGGCCTGGAGTTTTTACTTCAGCCTCCGAACTCTATTTCCTTGGCGGGTATAGAGTCTTCTCTTCTGCTTCGGGATTCTTCGTTTGTTCCCCTTCTTGGTGTTTTCCAAGGTTAGAAATTGCGTCCTCAGAACCTTCCGCATCCTTCTATTTTGTCTCGGAAGCAGCCAATCCTCCCAACACAGCGGGGAGACATCTTCGTCTATATTCCTGGAATTTTAATATAGATGATGTGTCTTCGGGTGCTAATGATTGGATCCGGGCTAGTACTTCTTCATAAGATCTCGCCCCTCAGAAAACGTTGTCCGAGGGTGAAATTTCATGCTCAAATCTCTTGAGCCCACAATGAGCCAAATGGTTGCTCACAACCCTCTGTGGATCATGTTTCTTAACTTCGATGGAGACCAAACTTAGGTCTTCCAGGGCTGCACCCTCGACTTTGGCATGCCCGAAATCTAACAAAGAATAGGAATTCAGCCGAATGGGAAAAAGAAGGCCATACCTTCTTTGAGTAACCCTTGAGTTCTTTGCTCACCCCTCGAATTACCGTTTGCCAGGCGACCTCTCGACAAGCCAGCTTGTCAGGGATGAACAAGGGCAGCGCATGGGGGGGAACAGAAGCCCCAAAAACTCTGAAATATGAAAACTCTGCCTCCACATACCAATCTGCTATGCCACTCAGACCTGTTGCAATGCTGTCTGAGACGCGAGGTGGTGGGTGCCCAAAAATGGCGATATGCAGAGGAACCATCACCCAGTTAAAAATCTCATATGTGAAATTTTATGCTTTATTCTCCCATAGTTTGTCGTGATACTCATGTATGGGTTTTTCTTGGGCTGGATTCCAGGCCCAACTCATCAAGGGGAATGGTGTCATGGAACATACCGCATCCATGATATATGCCGACATGAAAAACGAGGACGGTCTCCCACTTGCCTTCTGCTCCCGATACTCTGTGACCCTGTTGGCCAAACTGTCCGAGAGTATCTTTGCCCAATTAAACGAGCAACCTTCTGCGACCCCAACATGAGAGGCACCCACGCAATGTAGAAATGAGATGTGTCTTCTCTCCCAAATAGCCGACATGTCATCATGGCCACATATTTATACTGTGGCTCCAAAGAAGCGATATAATAAACGCCTTGGTCATTTGCTCTGAATTTCGCGGAGCGCAAAACCCAATCCTTGATCAAACCGGGCATGGTTTTGTCATACTAGGTGCACTCTTTCTCTTTGAATTCCTCCAGGAACTCGGCACCATATGTATACTCAGACGTCGAAGGTATCTTGTACATGGTTTGTAGATGCTCGGGCCTAAAAGTCCCAACAGTAACTCGCTGGTTATTCATGATCGTCCTGGTAGGTAAGTCTACGTGGTCCAACGCCCATCGGATCATGTCGTAATACAGAAGCAACCGTGGCCTGGTTGCTACTCTGTGCATCCCGGATTGGAAAATTATCTTGTACTTGGTGTGTAGATCATCCCTTTCGATGTCGTCGGAGTCGTCCGAGTAATCTACCAATTCTGCTTGCAGAACATTTGACACAAATGACCAGTCGGGGATGGAGTCGACACTTCGGGGTGAAGTATCGGCGACATTGTCTGAGCCCTTTCCCGTGACTTCGATGTTCGCCTTTGCCGCTTTCCGCGGAGCCATGGTTGAAGTTTGCGTTTTCGCTCTCCTTCGATAGAACTGGGTATACATGCATAAGTAATTAACTTAGAACGATGAGCTCCGCGTGCTATGAAAAATGCATAATGAAATGTAGCTCTTGCATATATTTGAAAAAACGGTACCTTTCAAAACAAGCCTGTCAATTCGAAATTAGAAATAAATTTATGCTGTAAAAATCCGATCTTACACATAGATTCACTTCATCTTCCCATTAATGTCATAAATTTTGGCGGTTTAAAAGTCAGTTGGCGCATGGAATTAAAATGCTCCTTCGAGAATCGTACAAGCATCAAAACTCGGGATAAATCTTGATTAAACTTAATTAATCCAAATTTGTCCATGTACATAATTTCTCGTCATTCGTTATCTCGTAAATCTTCTGTTAACATTTTGAGTTTTCAACTCCCGAGACCGCGAGGACCGAGTTTAGCTTAATCAAATGTAATCGGGATTTGAGGCATAATTAATTTCATAATCGTTTCATTCGCTTTACCGCAACTCGGAACTTCGAGGATCCGTTTTTAGGAGATTAGCATGCCGAGTCACGAAACCGCGATATGGCAATAGTTAAGACTCAATTAAAGGGAAGAAAACTTGGATTAGGCGATTAATTAATCATTTTATAATTATATCGTGACTTCGTGAGTCGGAGTTTTAGGCGTTGTAACTTTCAAAAAGATAGTGTCGAGTGGCGAAACGCCGAGAACAGACTCTAACCACGGTTAGCCTTTTTTCCTTAGTTTTTGACTAGTGTTAGCCCGAAAGAACCTCGTGTTTTCGGCTCTCGAGGCTGAAAAAATAAAAATTCGAACTTGGCGAACGCCGAGGCGCGAAACCCCGACGACATCTAACCACTGAGTTAAATATTTTACCCTGGTTATTGTCCTGAGTGAAAATTTAATATGAGTTCGTCGTTTCGTGACTCGGGGCGTGTGAACTCATGGATTATAGTGTCTGACTAGCGAGATCCTGAAGTAAAACAAAAGAGTCGAGCATTCTTATGAAAGTTGACTTGTTTCGAGAGTAGAAAAAGCGTCATTGTTTAAATGACAAGGTTGCATAAATTTCATAGTCTCGAGGGGAAAAATCAAAAGGCCATCTCTAGATTTCAAGTATAAAAAATTGAAAATTGTTAAGGGTAAAAATAAAACAAGGGCGGCTCCAACATGGAGAGAGGCTTGTTTCTAAGAGGAGGATGGGATAGGGCGTATTTCCTTTAATTTTGAGATTATAGGTTATAAAATTCTTTTGTGTTTTCTCTATCTTTCTCCAGGATTCACGAGAGATACTACAACCCCAGACTTCACATCCATAAGGAATAACATGTGTAACAAGAGTCTCAAAGAGGAGTTTCTTCTTATCCCAACTCCAAAGATCAACTAATTTACAATTGTTTTCAAACCCATAATAAGCTTTCCATCCCCTAATAATCCTTTTCTCAATGCTATAATTCCAATTGAGCTTGTGGTGAATATCAATTCCAAGATATTTGTATGAAGTCACTTCCTCCAAGTTGTTGTTGTTGTATGCGAAGGTATCATAAGGGATCTTAATGGATTTAATAATCATCACCTTAGTCTTATCAATATTAATAGTCATACCCATATTGAAGAAAAAATTCCTTGGGGATTCTTGTTGGTTTTCAAGATCATGGGGACTCCTTGCCATAAGAACGATATCATTGACATAAAGAAGAATATTTATGACTATACCAATGAGAGTAGGGCCGACACAACCTGCTTTTTCCAAGCAATCTTCTAACTTGTCAATGTATATGCCAAAAAGGGTAGGGGACAAGGGACAACCTTGTTTGACTTCGATATTGCAGTTAACCTCTTTTGACCAGCCCTCAATGTTTTTAAACTTAGCAATAACGTTCTCATACATCCTTATTGCAACAACCCTCAACTCGAGAGACACTTTTATCTCTTCCAACCTATTCCAAATGTTTTTCCTAGAAACCATGTCAAAAGATTTTCTAAAGTCAACAAAACAACAAAAAATGTTGGTTTTAGTATTGCAGAACTCCTCTGCAATGATCCTAAAGGTAACAATATGGTCCACAGTTGAATGATATCTCCTAAACCCGGCCTAGCCTTTATCTCTTTTACTATGACTTTCTAGCCAAAGGCTAATCTTCTTTTCCAAAATAATTCCATAAAGTTTGGCTAAAATCAGGATAATCATAATGGTCCTATAATTAGAGGGAATGTTTCTATCCCCATTTTTAAAAACATGAACAATGAGGCTTTGCGTCCAGGATTTAGGGAAGCCCTGCTTGAATGCTAAATTGAAGAGCTTGTGTATGTGAGGGATAAGGATTGACCCTCTGATTTAAAAAATTTCAGCTTGGTAGCCTTCAATGTCCTTAGATTTCCCATTTGCAATCCACTTAACCCCAAACTCTATGTCATCTAAAGAAAAAACTTCTTCCTTTGTAGGGACAATAGGAATGGTTTCCATGGCATTAGGGAACTCGTAAAGACTTTTAAGGTAGGAATTCCAGTCCCTTAAGGGAATCCTGTTATTTTCTTTAGTATTGCGTTTTATAATTTGGCTCCAGAACTTCTTAGGATCTAGCTTATATAGTTGTGAAAGTTGCTCTTGCCTTTTATTGATATAGTATCTTTTTTTCCTTTTAATTAGGGATTTGTATGTCTTGATCTTATCGAGTTTTAAGGACTCATTAGAAGCATCCCTAATGGATTTCTTAGCAATTTTACATTTTTTATCATACCAAGGGTTGGTTGTTCTATTATTCTTTTTATAGGACACCTCGAAAGAGAACTTGTTAATAAAAGTGGAAAGGGTAGTTGTAAAATTATGATAGAGTTCTTCAATGTTGTCCTTATAAGTTAGGAGATTTAATTTACTATTTAAATACTTTAAGAAAATGTCAACTTTACTTTTGTCAAAGCACAAATTCCTTTGATTATCATAATTCTCTTCAATGGCGCTCCTATGAATGGAAAAGTTTGGAGTTAGGGTTAAAGGTTTATGATCAGAGTCAGGATCATGGTCATTTAAAAGGTCAAAAGTTATTATTTGGTTGGAAACGGGGATATCAGATATCACATAATCTACAACACTACTACCTAGCCCATGAATACAAGTCATGTGGTTGGAGTTTGGCCACTTCATTACTCCATTGCAAATTATTAGGTCTTGAGAGTTGCAGAGCTTGACCAACTTAGTACCAAACAAATTATCAATGAGGTCTTCAAAGATTCTTTTGTAGCTATTAGATAAAACAAGGGCCTCATCTAGCCATAAAGGATTATGGTTGGAGTCATTACTTAAAATAGTAGCTTGTTTAGTTGCAGTCATAGTATTAAAGTCTCATAGTAGGAGGATATTACCTTCATTTTTCAAACTATAAATATCTTGTTTTAAATTATTATAGGGACAATTGTTATCTAGATTATTTTTCTTATAAAAAGTAGAATTAATATGTGCAAAATAACAAATTGCTATATACATCTTCTTATCATTGGTGTATGGAATTTCTATCCAAATGCATTGATTGAGAGGGTCAATCTTATGAAGTTGAATGTGAGGAGAAATGTTATTTCTAATATAACAAGCTATGCCTCCTATCCCTCTATGATGGGATTTTTTGTTCCATGCCGACCATAAGACAAATCCTTCTATGTTAGGGACCTTATACTCTTCATGCTCCCAAGTTTCAACTAGATATCTATAATATCAATATCACTCGGGATCCAACTTATCATAGGACCTTTGTGCCATGGAAAGCCACGAACAGTTCCAAAAAAGGATTCTGAGTGTCCCAAATTCCTATTTATTATTATCCTTCTGGTCTCTATCCCTAACAATATCTTTTCGATTTCTAATTATTGCCCATTTCCCTTCTTTCTTGGATTCTCTTACCTTGTGAACTTCCTTCCTTAATTCAGTTTGGTCTTTGAGAATGAGGTCTTCATTTATAAATATTCCTGACCCTTTTAAGCTCGGAGATTTACTAAGTGTGCTATATTTATGGTCATTACAACTTACTTTGACACAGATCAACCTATCTTTGTGATCAATTATTTTTCCTAGCCTCTTAGCTTCTATGAGGTAAGTTGTATCAATTTGTAATTTAGTATTTAATTCTTATTTTACTACTGCTAGCATATCCTCCTCTTGTTGTTCTTTTATACCAAAAATTATGAGGTTCAAGGCTCTTTTGTTACGCTCATGGTCCAATTCGACTAGCTTATTCATTTCCTCTTTGATGGGTTTGATATCCAATTTTTTTCCCATATTACGGAGGGTCAAATTGTTGGTTAGTTTTTCTTCTATCTCTTTAATCATATCTCTCAAGTTGTGATTTTCTTTAACCCCTCATTCTTGGGTTGATTTTTTATGTTTTTCCATTTCTTGAATCCTATCCTTCGTTGTCTGCAATTCACTCTTGAACCCTAAGAATCTATCCTCTATTTGAGTTTGAATGATATCTTTAATGTTTTTTATCAATCATTGCCTCTATCTTTATTTGGAGTTTTACGTCTCTTTCTTCACTCTTTTTTTCTAATGTTTCTAACTCTATTTGGATTTTGACATCTCTCTCTTCTCTTCTTTTTTCTACTTATTCCATATAATCGTAAAGGATCTCTAGGGTGATTTTGGGGGGCCTCCCACTCTTAGGCTGAGCTTTTGGAATAGGTGGTGGAGTGCTCATATTGAAAAGAAGAGAAAAAAAAAATGTAACAATTATTATTTTGGATTGACTTTATCTTTCAAATCAACTTTTACTTATGAAACTTAAAATAAAAAATAAATAAAAAATATTTAAATCTCTTTATGTTAATAGATTATAAATATATTTTAAATTAAAATTGAATCAAAGTAAAAAGTGACTCACCTCATTTCACATGTCCAATTGCTCAACCAATTGAAGAAGCTAAAAATAATTTCCAATCCCGCTCAAAACCGCAGATATATAATGTTAGAAATAAAATATCTCCTTCAAAACAAAATAGAAGTATTATTCCCGTTCAAAACCACAGAGATATAATTTCAAAACCGCAGATAAGTATTATTCTCATTCAAAACCGCAGAGAAATATTATTCCCGTTCAAAACTGCAAAGATATAATTTCAAAACCGCAGAAATATATAAGAAGTGTAAATTTGAAACTCCCCTTTCTAGTATTAGTAGCTCAGAGAGCCAAAAATAATTTCTGAAAACCGCAAAGAAGTTCCAAAAATAATTTGTAATAATGGAATAACAATATTTACATTTTGATTTAATATAATTTTAATTTAAGCTCTCTATTTAGAAAACTCATTCCCAAGCTCCCATTTCCTTGATGTTGAAGCTCCCAAAAATCTCCCAAGTTCCCAAAACAGTTTCTAGTCAATTGGAGACGTTTCGTACCAGTTCACAAGCTCCAACGAGTTTCAAAAATACTATGCTGAAAATACCGAGAACGATTCCCATGCAACTATGATATATGATGATGATGATGATTAACGTCCACTAAGACCAAATTGGTCTATCGGACCTTAAGAGGGTAAGTGATTATTTGTGATTCTTTTAATTTTGTTTCTATGCTTGAAAAACATTAAGAGAAGCTTTCCAAGATCACCATACTTTTGTTGAGTTAAGAGGTTATGAAGGTTGTTAGTGTGACAAATATTTTGAAAATGAGATCTAATATGGGTATAGGCTGGACAATCTAAGAGAAAGTGTTTTTCATATTCAACCTTCTAAGTGTCACAAAGGTGACACACTCTTTCATCCCATGGCATTTTAGGAATTGACCAACGCCCAATTTCACTATGGAGCTCGTGAGAATTTGTTCTTATCTTAACAATGTTGATTTTTTTTCTTTACACTCAGCAAAACATATAGATAATTTTGATCTTCTAGATGAGAGTTGATTACATCCTTATAATATTTTAATTTTCTTTTTTTCTCTAACTCTTTATCACACCACATTTTCTCTTTAAATTTTGATTTGACATTTTTTTTAATAATATCTTTAAGTCCAT
>ML791666.1:187924-201623 GCA_009831015.1 Picea engelmannii
AATAATTAAACTAAAAACTAGCATAAACAATGTGTAGTGAGATTCATGAGAATTGTAGATGGAAAAAAAATATACTAGCATTTCTTTTATAATGGTATCATCCATAAGAGCAACAAAGTATACACTTTACATTACATTACATGTATTATCTAGCTCTTTACGCTATTCATATTTCTTTACATGTATTACCTAGCTTTTTAGGTAATTCATATTTATTTTGTTTAATATTTTTAATAAATTATAAATTATGATTATTTTAATGGATTTTATTTTTTTTATTCAATTAATTCTAGTATGTTATATTTTGTATTTTATATATTTAATTTGGTAAAAATGAAATGAAAACAATCTTTATAATTCTGAAATTATAAAGCAATTTAGATTAGTTTCTTTACAATTCTAAAATTAACAAGCAATTTAGGTTAGTTTCTTTACCATTCTAAAATTAACAAGCAATTCAGGTTACTCATTTTACAAATGTTTCATATGAATTATAAGATCTTCCACGTTACAACTACCTACAAGAATATGGTTATAGCTAGTTAGAAAAAGTCAATGTTAGTGGAAGAGCATTCTATCTTGATAATAAATATGGTTAATATCATCAAGTCAATTGATGCATTCTATTAAAAAAAATATCATTGTTATTTTAATATTTTCTTGGAATATCTCTTGGGTGTGGGTATCCAATTACAAGACATGGAGGATGAACTCTTGTGGGTAAGTAGAGATAAATCGGGGATTTTCTTGGTCAAAAATATCTACAAAGCTATAGCGGATATAATTTAGCATCACACTATAAGAGGATGGATGAATTCTTTGTGGAAATGGAATGTAGCATTGAAAATCAAACTTTTTACTTGGCTCACTCTGGAAAACAAGATCTTTACTTGGTACAATCTAGTTACTAAGGGGTAGGAATGCCTAAGCTATTGTATCATGTGTTCTAGAGGCCCTGAGACTATCAACCACTTATTTATCCATTGTTGTTTCACCCTTCAAGTATGGCTTCTTATTTCTGATGTCCTAAAGAAAAAACTGAGTTGGAATGGAATTACTGTTGAAGGTTGTTTTGAAAAGTGGTTTTCTCAGACTTCGACTTTTACAAAACTACTAACCATCATTTGTTTACAAATCACAACCACATAAATTTAAATATAATATGAAACAAATTTGCAAGTCGATAGAGAAGATCTTTATGGCTATGCAATGGAGTACAATCTATGTCCAAATATAATTTAATGGTCAAAATATGATCATGGTCCAAATATAATTTAATGGGGCTCTTGTGTCTAATAAAACATATATCATTAGAAAAACTATATGATTATTATCAACTATTTCACTCTATCATGAAACAAATGTACTTAATGGATATATATTTATTATGAAACGAAGATTATTGAAAAATGCATTATGATAATGAAATAACTATTATTAACACATGCATTCTATTGTGAAACACATATCAACATTAAATGCATTATCATTAAACACATATTATTAATGAATGCATTTTATTATGAAACAAATTATCACTCGATGCATTTTCAAGTCAATATTTTCATGAAATTTTTTGTGGCAATGCTATGGAAATATAATCCAAGCATTTTAATTGGCTTTCTTTGGCATAAGTATCAATGGTCACCACCATGCTCATATTTTCTCTTTGTGTGTTCAAGTTGTATAATCCATTTTAATGGATAATTGACTACATGCTTCTGTCATCAAAGTACATGAGACAACAAAAATCAATGTTTGTACAATGGATAAAGGCTATATGCAAAATGATTTTTTACTATTTTAAAACGATTGATTAGATATAGTTATAGGAAAGGGTAAAATCATGAGTGTGAGTGTCTATTTTACTTGTTTTTTGAAAAAAAAAAATTGCATTTTCACAAATTATTCAACTTTCGGTAAAGAAAATTATTATTTTTTATTTAGAATTTCACTTTATAGTAAAAACAAAACTTGTCAAAATTTTTGTTTTTTTGCCCTCGGAAAAAAAATGTAATTTTTTTTTTTACATTCTGCATAATGCATGCACAATCATGCATTTGGTCGATCAAGGTCCCTTTCACAGAAAAGAGACATCATAAAAAACAATGCTTTACATATTTTGTTCTGAAAAAAGGAGACATCATCCCCCTAACAAACGATAGGGAGATATATACTACATCCGTTGCAACAGATTTGACATGACAAAAAATTACCATCCCCCAACCAACACAGGTCGGGAAAAAAGGGACTAATACCAAAGGCTCCATACATAATCTAGCAATAACATAGTTCCATATAAACAATTCCTTTAACTGTGGCAACATAAAAAAAGGTACCGCATATGATCTAAAATATAACAGCATGTAGAAATAACCGTGGAGACTGCCCCCATAGAAAATCAGAGAATGGTGACACCACCCCCAATGATCTCAGGGTTAAAAAAAGAACGGGAAGAGAAAATTCCTAAACCGTCCCTGCATTACTTTCTTTCATCTTCCAGGTTCCCAAAGCCAATTGCAAGCCCTCTTTAGATAATTTATCTGCTGCTTCATTTTGTTCCCTGTAGAAATAATGAAAAGAAAGCACCCTGCAAGAGTCTGAGATGGTTAAAACTTCATTCAATAATGGGGATAATCTGATATTATGACAGACTTGTGATTTCCTGATCCGATTTCTAACAACCATAGAATCACCAAAAACTTGAAGCGAGTCAATCCCTTTTTCTCCAACAAAAATGAGTAACAATTTAAGGGCCATTATCTCAACATAATTGTTTGAACCCCGACCAAAGCCCATAGTGATGTTGAAGTGATGAGTGTCATAGAGATGGAGGACGCCCCCCACCAAAAACCTATCCATCATTTTGGGAGGCTCTGTCAAAATGTGCCCAAGGTTGAGAATGATCGATACTCGACCTGTACATTCCAAACAATTGGATTTTTCTTTTCATGGGGAAAATGTGATAAAATGCTCAAGGTATGGTCCATAATGTGTTCAGGGACATAGGTTTTATCTTGAACTATTTCTTTGTTTCGAGCCAACCACACTTCCTAGATCAAAAGGAGAGGAAGAGATTTAATATTTATGTTTTGAGGATTTGATTACCAGTCTTGCCAAGCTTCTTCAATGTTTTACCCTTGTTAGTGCCATGATTGTTTTAGTGACTGTGAGTAAACAACCCAAAGCTGAATGGTAATTGTCAAGAATTTTGTTAGCTTTCTATTGACTATTTTTCAATTTTATTTATTGAGATCTGATATGTCAACTTAGCAATTGTTTGACAATATGTTCCTTAAAAATGAAGGGAATGATAATGAGTTATGTTTTTCCCCAACTATGTATCCATTATTAAACTTTTGTATTTGACAAACGAAATATGTTGCAACAATCTACATAGACTTTGTTTTATGCTGACTATAGTTTTGAATCTAATAGATGAATATTATAATTTCTACAATTTTTTTACGTTACCAATCTGAAAAAAGTTGCAGATTTTAAACACAATTTTTTTATCCGTCATGTAATTTGATTAATTTTTACTTAAAAATAAAATCTAAAAACACCCTTTTGAAGAGGGCAATCCAAAGCTTGTTAATATAAATTTTCCATAATTTTCCACTGCGTAATTTTACTGATATGAATTTTTCATTTTACTGAATCATAATGTCCTCTAAAAATATTTTGCACTGATTTTTTTGAAAAAATTAATTAAAATTAGCTAAAAACAATGAAAATGAATATGAATTATATCAAATGAAACTAGATTCAATTATGAAAATGTTGGTATGAGTTTCAAAACTATTTTTTTTGTATTTGCAGGAGTCCGCTACCTCCTAAGTTGAAGTAAGCTGGAGAGAATTGAGAGTTTTCTGTAAACTGTCCCATTTGTAGGTTTTCGACCGAACTAACATTTTGGCGTAAAACATTAATTTTTCGGCTGAAAGATGTTTTATAACATAATTCATTAGAAATAAATGGACTTTCAATATTTCGGCCAAAAATTAATGTTTTTGGTCGAAAACGTGGTGACAAAATTCCGTTGGCCGAAAAGAAACGAAGGGACACATCATTTGGTGTATACAAAAAGAAGGGATGCATTGTTTGACATATCGTTTGGCACATAATCATATAAATATGCCTTCGTCCAAACCTCTTTTGCACAATTTATTCCCTCATTTCATATTTTTGCTTATGTCGAGCCACTAAAGAGAAGTTTGGAGCAACATTTTCGTTGTTTGGAACAAGGGTTTTGTTGTTTTGAGGGGAAAAAATTGTCTTCTATAATTCAAGTTTTTATTGGAGCAACAATTTATATATTGAAGGTTTTCTTGAACATTATTTTCAAGGTGGAGGCTTTCTTGAACATTATTTTCAAGGTGAAGGCTTTCATAAGCAATTAGTTACTATATCAAAGAGTTTTTTTTGAAAGTAAGTTTTTTTAAACAATTCCTATCAAATTCTTATTCCTATCAATTTCTCGATATTATTTTTGAATAAATTTTGTCACAATGAAGTTTTTTTTTTTTTTTTGGTTGGCAGAATTGGCAACTAGTTGGGCACGTACTCACGTTACATGTGGTCGTGTTATCCAACTGCTTCCACTATAACCTCCAGGTGTGCCCACGCTGCCCCACACACGACACACAAGTTTAGTCGAGGGGAGTTGAACTTGAAACCTCATGGGAATTCATATCAAGGCACTTGCCAATTGAGCTGGCTCCCGGGGGGCTTTGAAACAAAGTTTTTGAAGATCAAAGGCTTTTTTAAATTTTCTTTAAAATCTACTTTTTATGCAAAATTTCTTTTAAAAGCATTTTGGTTTATTTAGCAACTTTTTCCAAATCTTTTAACATATGATTATAAAATCCATTTTATTTTATTTCTTTTAAAAAAAGTGTTTTTGAACTATAATATTTGAGGTTTGAATTTTTATTTCATGTTATAAAATGTTGAGTTTTTAAAAAACCTTTACAAATTGAATAATCATGGCCAACAAAATTTTGCGCAAGAGAAAATATGATTACACTCGAGATGAAACCCACCATAACAAACAAGCGAAAGAGCGCTATTGGAGAAAGAAACAAGAACGTGAAAATATTGAGGGAAGAAATAATGATGATGTAAATAGAGATTTGCACCCTGATTTTCAACAAGAAGAAGTCCAACCAGGTATGCATACATATTGTCTAGATTAAGTTTAGAATTCAAATTCAAATTATTTTTTAATATAATTGATTGTAATTTGAATTTAATATTTTTGAAAAAAAAAAAATTCCTCATAACATCGATGAAGTTGTTGAAACTAAAATTGAAGCAGAAGTCAAATCACTTACATGTATGTACATAAATTTAGATAATACAAGATGAACACTTGTAGAGTTTAGTTAATTTATGATCTGGCTTAGTTTTTTAATATAAGTTAAATTGAAATATGTAGGAGATAACAACATTGATGATGAAATGTTAAAAAATGTTGATACTTACAAATTTGGGGAGAAAAAACTTGACCATATTATAAGATATCATGTTAAGAATATGTATAGTACTTTTTTCATAGATGAATCCATAAGAACGCAAGCTCAAATTTTAAGAAGTCTAATAAGGTCAAAATTAATAAAAGAAGCTACATCATTATTGAGTATTCAAAAGTCGACAAAAGATACAAAGGTGAAACATAATGTCTTTGAGAATATAACCGGCGCATCAAAATCTTTTGGAAAATCTTGAAAAAAAGATGCCAGTGTTGCACACAGAGTAATACAAACAATAGTTGTTTCATCTAGCAATATGAAAAATCGTTTGACACAACACATGAAAAAAATGATGGGAACCTCAAGAAAAACATTGTACAAACATAGACAATTTCGATTGAAAATAGATGCAAATGATGAACTTACTTGTTTGTCAGTTATTTCTAGACAACCCTACAAAGATAGACTTGCAGAAAATGTTACAGAATTGGCTTGTAATTATTGGTTGACAAAATCTCGTGTTTCACCACATACAAGGGATGTGTTGCGACGAAGAATAGCGCGAAGTGAATATGAAGAACATGCAAAACATATATTGCCAATGAAACAAATATGATTGTTCAATAAGTTCAAAGAAAATCATAAAGAAGTTAAAATGTCCATCAATACATTTGTGCAACAAAAACCATTATTTGTGTTAGTCCTTGAACTTGTTCATGATTTTTTATCTACAAAATACCCTTTTCTAACTTGCTTTGTTTGTCTTATCTTCCCCTATGACATCATTTCTTTTATACTTTATCATGTATTTTGATTTGCTTGAGCATATTTTTCACGTGTTATTAGTAAAAACAAATTTTGAATTTTAGACAATTTGAGTGTGTCCCATCAGATTTTGAGCTAAGTTTTAGTGTTAACTAAAGTTTGAAATAAAAGAAAAAGGCACTACAAGAATATCGCTATTCTTGTAGCACCTAAAATCATAATTGGTTTTGAACGTGCTCAAATCCTGAAAAATCATGTCAAAAGTTAGAAATCATGTAGGAGATTGAGCAATGTTAAACAATTATGATCAAATCATATTTCAAATCAGAGTGAAGATTCGATAAGTCGAGCTTGTACCTGTCAACATATGCATCAAGATAGGGTTTTTCAATCATGCAAAATGTTAATTTAATTTTTGCAGGGATTTTTAATATCTACATCAAATATTGACTACATTCTTCATTCAGAGAAACTACCATTTCTCAAAACCCTATTCAGTTCAAACCTTAACTCTTGCAGTTGCACAAATATCACAAAACATAGTAATTATGCAACAAGTCATGGGCGATCAGGTGCAGTGTCGATCAAGGGATCGAACATTGGATGGAATAAATTTGTTTTAAGTGTGACAACTCCTAAATGCACAAAGAGAAGTCAAATTCAATATAATTTTGGGTGGATTTTTAAGCTCCCTCCTATTTCTTTTTGTCTTAACATTCTTTGAGCATATCCAACGATATTAGAATCTGATATCTCTAACAAATCAATGAGCATTTACAGGATTTCAAGGCATGGGTGGCAAGGCACATGTCAAGTAGAGAGTGACAGTTAAAAAATTTTAATCGAAGAGGACACATGCGGTTTCATGTGGTTTTGTTAAAAGTTTGAAAAGGTGCTACCAGAATTTTCTGAAATGCTATGTTTTTCCCTATTTTAGTCATTGTCTTCGGGCGC
This sequence comes from Picea engelmannii, assembly GCA_009831015.1. Taxonomy (NCBI): domain Eukaryota; kingdom Viridiplantae; phylum Streptophyta; class Pinopsida; order Pinales; family Pinaceae; genus Picea; species Picea engelmannii. The sequence continues at coordinate 195,118 of ML791666.1, forward strand.
ACTTTTCGAACATACGGAGGTGAAGTTTTGAAAATCGAAAGAGATTTTTTTCGGGAATGAGCTCATTCACAAAAACCTCTCTCAGGTTTTACACATGTATCGTAGTTTGAGATATGCAAAGAGATATTTAAGACCTATTTTTAATAATTTCTCCAAGCTATTTCTTGAAAAAATGCTTGATAAATCTCATCTCTTATTTTTTAGGGATCTTGAAATCAAGTATTTGGATACTTTGAGGATTTGTTGCATCATATCTATGAAGAGATAGGCTCCTTATTCATTTTTTAAGCATATAGGATAGGTTTTGACCCCTATTTTCAGTACCCCGGCTGTAGTAGTATATTTGACACAGATTTGTCCCAAATTTGGAGTTTCAATTGCTAGATTTCATGAGAATGATGACCAATTCGAATTTTCTTCCTTTATTTCTGGATATTATGGATAGATTTCACTCCCTATAAGGTTTTAATGTGGTTAATAATCATTTTTATATATAAACATGAAAGAAATATGAAGTTAAAGGGGGGTTTTTAGTGTGGTGATATTGGAATACTATGCTTATGATTGTAAGGTATGGAAACTTATTTCATTTTTCACTTAATGGAAAAGGCTATTTGACGGTTAGACTATCTCTTCTTTTCTTTAATTATTTCTCTTCTTACTTGAATGCATGTTTATCTTTTGCGAAACATTTGATATATCTTGTTATGTTTGTAAGCCAATGAAGATTTTACCGAATCCTTGCTCATTACATGACTTGTTTTTAAGTACATTATTCTTGTTTTTTGAATGATATTTAGGATCAAGAATTTTCCTATGTGAGTGAACAAATTGGTAACTTGCATATATATTTCCTTTCATGATAAACTCCTTTATCTGACTCATCATATTGACTACCATTGACTAAGCAAGTGTGATATGAATTCGATTTTGTGATCAAATTGATATTGTCCTTTTCATCCATTACTTGACTCAAAAAACAATTTTAATCAAAGAGACAACACAAGGTTTCATGTGGTTTTGTTAAAAGTTCAAAAAGGCATTGCCAGAATTTTATGAAATGCTTTGTTTTAGTCATTGTCTTCGGGTGCGCTTTTCAAACAGATGGAGGTGAATATTTCAAAACCGAAAGAGGTTTTTGTCAGGAACATGCTCATTCACAAAAAACTCTCTCAGCTTTTACATAAGTATCACATTTCCAGATATACAAAGAGACATTTGAGACCTATTTTTCATAATTTCGCGAAGATATTTCTTGTAAAAATGCTTGATCAATCTCATATCCTATTTTTTAGGGATATTGAAATCAAGTATTTGGATACTTTGAGGATTTATTGCATCATATCTATTAAGAGATAGGATCCTTATGCATTTTTAAAGCATATAAGATAGATTTTGACCCCTATTTTCAGTACCCCAACTGTAGTAGTATATTTGACAAAATTTGTCCCAGATTTGGAGTTTTAGTTGCCTGATTTCATGAGGATGATCACCAATTCGAATTTGATTTCTTGATTTTTGGATATTATGGATAGAGTTCACTCCCTAGAAGTTTGTACTGTGGTTAATAATCGTCTTTCTATATAAACATGAAAGAAAGACGAAGTTAAAGGGGGTTTTTAGTGTGGTGATATTAGAGTACTCTGCTTCTGATTGTAATGTCTGGAAACTTATTTCATTTTGCACTTAATGGAAAATGCTATCTGATGGTTAGACTATCTCTTCTTGTCTTTAATTCTTTCTCTTCTTACTTGAATGCATGTTTATATTTTGTGAAGCATTTGATATATCTTCTTATGTTTGTAAGCCAATGAATATTTTACTAAATTCTTTCTCATTACATGACTTGTTTTTAAGTACACTATTCTTGTTTTTTGAATGATATTTAGGATCAAGAATTTTCCTATGTGAGGGAACAAATTGGGAACTTGCATGTATCTTTCCTTTCATGATAAACTCCTTTATCCGACTCATCAGATTGACTACCATTGACTAAGAAAGTGTGATAGGAATTTGATATTGTGATCAGAGATTGATATTGTCCTTTTCATCCATTACTTGATCCCCAAACCTAACTTTCCCTTAACAGTGAAGGAAAACTTTAGGGACTAATAGTTTGTTAGACCCACCAATGTTCATGACACTTTTTGTTGTCGTTATCGTGTGGAATTTGAGTTTCATTATGATACTTTTCTTGATTTTGATAAAAATTTATGGACAAGTTCACCTCCTTCCAAAATCCGTGGTTTTATATCTCAAATTCTATGTGAAAGAGAAGGTGATGAATTATTTTAACAAAAAAAATGTGTTGGTGGAAAGAAATGTGAACGTTGTGGAAATCTAAGTTTATTTCACTCCAAGTATCCTATTGATATGAATGATCAATCTTTGTCCAATATAACAATCAATTAGAAGAGATATGAATATATCAATAGCACTACTACAACTTCTTCAAATGTTGTTTCCAAAAGGATTGATTTGAAAGTGGATAAAATATGTGTGATAGATTTTTTGAATAAGTTTGAGAAATAAATTTATAAATACACCAAGCATTCAAATAGAGATTGATGGCAAGACCTACAATTCAAACAATCCCGTGAAGCATTTCCACCAAGAACGATTTTGTCTGTAGTTGATTTTGTAGAGAATTACACATTCGTTGCACAAAAAAAAAATACAAAGTGAATATTATCATTCTGATCAAGTCTCTATATTTTTCCACATTCTATATAGACATGTTTTGTTGATTAAGGTTGGTTGCCATTGATGTCAACCCTTGAAGAAAGTCCGATAGCGAATTCCGGTAGAACAAAGGTTTGAGTAATGGAACCAAGGTTGTTTCATGTATAATGGTGTGAGTTTTAATATATTTGAAGGTAATACTATTCTATATGGATAGTACATGTCATGCCATTTCTCGTGGTATGTGGAACATCACGTAAATCCTCACGGTTTGAGAGTTATGGCCTTACGAAGTTGGAGGACCCTCATATGTTGGCTTGAAGCCCCAAAAGGTCAAAGAAGTTAAAGATCTTGCAAAGAAGAAATTATTATTTAAGTGATAAAGTAAAGTGACAAATTCAAGAAGGATTATTTAAATAATAAAGTGAAGTGACAAAAACAAAGAAGATTATTTAAATGATAAAGTGAGATGACAAAGTCAAGGAGGAATATTTAAATGATAAAATAATAGAGAACTTTCTAATTATGGAAAGTGGTTGACCCTAAAAATGAGGAAAATAGGTTAAGTGACCTAGAAATAGGTTAAGTGACTTATAAATGAGGTAAGTGACCTAGAAATGGGTTAAGTGACCTAGAAGATGAAGAGTATAAATAAGAGGCAAGGCTCTCTCATTTTACATCACACTTGAGCATATTGAATATCTACATGTGACTGAGGTAACCAAAGGATATATAAGTTGAATTTCAGAGGGAAGGTGAAGAAAAGAGGGCCCAAATTCAAGGTAGGACAAATTATTTTGATGGTGCTTTCTAAGGTATGTTATTTACAGGTCATCTCACCATTTTCACAATAATTTTTTTTTATAGAATGATTCAAACCGTGAGATTGATAGGCCATTGAGGAAACATATCCAAGTATCTGTGGTAAACAATTCAGCTTGTGGTTCATTGTATTTTTGGATTTACACTCCGTGGAAAATAGGGTTTGTGGCTAGTCCTGAAACTAGTCTAAAACAAGTGTTTCGGGTAAAAATGTCATAACATCTTCATAACAGATCCAAATTTAGTAATAACAAATGTGTTGGTTAGAGTAAAGTCTGTAGTTTTTTTAGCATAGGTTGGTGCATGGTTGATGCACTTCTTTATGGTACATGTTGATTATAGGTTGAGGTACAGGTCGATGCATGGTTGATGCATGGTTCAATTTTATTGGTACATGCTTACAATGGTATATCTCACAGTGATAGTGTGACAGTGGTTCCATCATTATACTTCTACTTCAAGGCAGTTGGACATGGCAAGGACAAGTGGTTGTAGCCACCTTCCAGTTGTAGCCGAAGAACATAGGGGGTTGTAGCCCCCTTCTGGTTGTAGCCAAAGAATAGGGGAGTTGGAGCTTCCTTCAGGTTGTAGCCTGAGAAACAAGGGGGTTGGAGCCTCCTTCCAGTTGCAGCTGGAAAACAAAGGAGGTTGGTGCTTCCAATGAATGTAATTCTTCAAGACATATAAGAAAAAACATTATGTGGTTTTCTCCCGCTTTGGGTTTCCACGTAAAACACTGGTGTATTGTGTATGTGTATGATTGTTCATTTGTTCATTGCTTATTTACTCTGCAGTTATTGGATGATAATGCTACATTGATATAACACTTGGATTATATGGTTAAAAAGGATTAAATTTCTCTATTATTGATTCGCCCCCCCTCTCAGTAATACAACATGCTCAACAAAGTGTTGATAACATAGAAATCACCCATGACAATCTGCATGTTATTAAAGAATATCACTTTTATATAAGTGATGATCAGACACATGATACACATTATGTACAACATTATTTTGATAAATTTTATGATTCATTGAAAACCTGTGGGACCAGATTCGATTGACATTTGATATGGTCATATGGATGTGCGGGTCAATTCAAATCTTCACAATAATTCTATTGGCTATGTCCTCTTCATAAAAAATCAAACTTTACACATTGTTGGAATTTCTTTGAGACTGGTCATGGAAAAGGAGAGCATGACAGTGCAAGGGCATGTGTAAAACAAGCACTTTGAAGGTATAAGATGAACCCTCATGTCGATCGATTTGAATTTTCTTATCAAGTTTTTGAATGGTGCAAACTGACACTAAGCCTTGAAAATAATCTGCCAAAGGATGTGCGTAGGTGTGTGTATATATATAGTGTACACACATGATATTTTATTCTCATTAAAAAGTATGATTTTCAATCATGTTCAATAGAGAATGTTAATAAGTTCTTGTCTTTAACATGTATATTATTGACATTTTATACTTATATTTAAATAAATTATTATTGAACCACGTGCATGATTTTTTTGGCATATTGACATCCAATATGTTGATAGATCAATCCCATATGAGGCCAGTACAATACATGGGACTCGAAAATTGCATTCAATTAAAACAAAACCCTTCTAAAATGTGTTTTCATTTGATGGAAGAAATTAATCTTGTTTTTGTTCAGTTTGCATAGAGGACACATAACCCACATAGATTTGTGAAAACGGAACTGAGAAATATGTTAAAGCTTGGAGGCACACCAAAATTAATACAAAGGGAAAAATTCCACTTGCAAGCTGAGAGGATATTGAATCAAATGAAACTATAGTGTCGATTGATGGCGATGGAGTTTCTGATCTTGTTAGAGAAGGTAGTTTATGTTTCAATTGTTCAAACATATTTGTTATGCTTAAACAATGTAGATTTACATGTACTAGATATACAAAATTTATATATAGTACAATTGTGTGCATGTGTGTTGATCTAACGAGAACTGCTTGTTGGAACATGATGAGTTATTTGCAGGAGATGTCTTTGTCATGGTTGCACCTGTAGATAACGATGAAAACGTTAAATATTAATTTATGCGATGCACATAAGGAAAGATGAAATTATTATAAGATTTTGATGATAATAATTTTATATATGAAAGAGGATTCATCGTATTAAAAGACTATTTTTTTCAAGAAACCCATCAAACCAATAGTCATATTCACTTTCAAGACTATTAGTTGGATGTCATAAGTTGTCATAAAATGTCAAAAGTCGATCATGAATGAATAATTGAAGATGGCATACCATTACAATTTTTTAAACAAGTGACATTCTATTTTTTTATTATTTTGCATCAAGTACACATATATATATGGATATGTAGGATTCTAGAATCATCTTGTTTGGTTTATTTTTGTGGTCCATTCAAAGAAGGTTATTTTTGATGAATTATAACTTACTGAGATTTATTTACATTTTTGCACATAAAACTAGATCTCAATTGGTGAATTCAATTATTAAATATTTGGGTCCCCATATGTCCTTCGAACCACTTAAGGAAGCTCAAGAAGCTCAAGAATGGTTATAATGTCATGTACTATAAACATAATTTATTTTCTCATAAAACCCCTAGGCATCTATCACATTGAAATGGTATAATATGCAAATAAACTTTCAGAGGATTGAATGCCTACTTGACTCAACATACACTCAAGTCCAATGCACTACGAAGCTAAAAAATGGTTATAATGTCATATATACTATAAACATAATTTATTTTCTCATAAAACCCCTAGGCATCTATCACATTGAAATGGTATAATATGCAAATAAAATTTTAGAGGATTGAATGCGTACAACTCCACATACACTTGTGATAAAACAAGGTGCAACATGAAACTTTATATTCCCCTCATATACCTATAACAACTCATTCACATTTAATATATGAAGCCCTAGAAAAAAGTGCATGTCATATCATATATATTCATATATATTCACATGTAAAACTATAAGAAAGAT
>ML791666.1:202189-226233 GCA_009831015.1 Picea engelmannii
AATATTCATTGACTTCTTACTCATAAATCACTTTGTTGGAGATGTAATTATTAATAGCACTAAACCTACTTAACTAATTCTCATTAGATTTTAAACATCAAAACATGCTTTGAGGTAAGATATGCCATATCGAATATATATTCACATGTAAAACTATAAGAAAGATAAACTCTTTGATTTAGTTGTCATGTGATGCTGTCAAAGATTCAATCCTTGTGTCCATGTATTTCACCTTTACTATATAATATTACCCTTTATCAAACCCATGACCATAGGTAATGGTTGATCCATTTACTCCTATCAAATTCACACTAATGTTTTTAATGGTGACATAATGGGTTCATTGTATGGAAGGACATGGTTTTAGCCTTCAAAAGAACATTGAGCCCTCTTCTATTAAGGATTGGATCAAAAGACCAACCAAGAATATACATAATGGGTTCATCGTATGGAAGGCCATGGTTTTAGCCTTCCACTTATAGGGAATTGGCTGGTTTGGAAGGTTGGAATTGGTGAAAAGGTTCGGATTGGGGCCGGCCCTTGGTTTGGTAGAGAATAGGGTTATAATATTTCTGAGAAAGCTATGCAGAACCAGCAAGGGAAATATGTTTTCAATGTTGCTCAGGTTGTCTCTCCCGAAGACCATTTTTTGGCAACAAGAAAAGGAAAAGACAAACTTTTTAGGGATGGATAATGAGAATGGGCAGTGTGAGGATTACATGGACATATTAAAAGTGAGTCATATTCGACTCAGGGAGGATGAAAAGTTATTCTGGTCAAAGAACAAGCCATGTAATATAAGATCTTATAATTTTACACTATTTAAAACATTAAAAAGCAACTTGAAATTTGACAACCTTTATGAGATATCAACATAAACCTAATTGCCAATTTCAAATAATGCAAAATTCAACAACCTTTCTAAGGAATCAATATAAACTCTCTAACCAAGTTTAAATGTAAGATCAACATGAAGTGCATAATCTTATATTTAAGATAATGTAAGATGAACATTTTGATTAGAGATTAGGATAAACTTTATGACTAATTTCTCTCAACTTCGAATATTAAAATATTAAAAGAGTAGTTAATTGAGAATGCCTTTGACTTTCAAGATTTTTTTCATTATTTTTTTATTAAGGTTAAGTTAATAATAATTTCGAAAGATCCTTTATAGTTAAAACATGATTTTTATAATTTATAAATACAAATTTTAAATAATTTAATATCGAATTTTAAATATTATGAATATTTTATTAGACAATTCATTACAACATATTTTAAACAAGGCTACGTGGTAGCATATACCTTCCAAATTAGCAAATATAAGATTATAAACCAATGAAATATGCATGTGTAAAGAAATGGCTACGTGTAAGAAAATGGCTACATGGTATCCAAAACAAATTGACAATTGTTGAGAGGTTTGCAAAGTAATGATTTGACAATTGTCGAGAGGTTGCAAAGTAGGGAGACATTTGTGTAGATGTGATCGATCTACAGTGTCGATATTCAAATTCGAACCTTTCCAATGGGTAGGTCTTTTCCAGGTGGGGATTGACACGGTACGAGATCGAATCTGAATCCACTTTTGCCCATATTTGGAAGCGATTAAGTGGTAATTCTGTGTAAATCAATCCCTTCGTCGACTCTCACCCGAATGACTAGGACCGAGGTTGGTCCTAATCCACTTCTGGACGTTCATTCAAGCAGCTCTTAGGCAGGTACGCCAGCTATAGACCCGAGCAGAATGATACGAATCCACTTTTTCCCATCTTTGGAAGCAATTAAGTGGGAATTCTATGTAAATCAATCCCTTCGTCGGCTCTCACCCGAATGACTAGGAGTGAGGTTGGTCCCAATACGCTTCTAGACGTTGATTCAAGTAGCTCTTAGGCAGGTACGGTAGTTATAGATCCAAGCAGAATGATACATAGCATAGAAGGCATAGTTGTATATGACGGTACGAGATCGAATCTGAATCCACTTTTGCCCATATTTGGAAACATAGTATGCATGTGTTACACCGTGTCTGTCGTTGGATTTTATGGGCACAAGATTCATCAATGTTTGGAAAAAATAATTCACTAACATATTACAAAAATGCAAATGTCAAACTCGTGGAAAAAGAAAATCGTAAAAGACATGTAGCATGTATAAAATTTCTATGGATGACTTCATATTCCAAAGAAGACTTATATTACTTTTGACATGCAATAATGCAAATATAACACATGCAATAATGCAAATATAGCATAAGGTAGTTGCAATTCCCTGACTCCCCCTCTTTACAAAAAACACAAAAGAAAGAGACATGAGAGGACCTCGTCACTCAAACAATTATTTATATTGACTTTCAACCCCACATGCATAGTATTAAGAAGAATTCAAGTGGACCATCAAGCTTGCATACATTACCTTCAACCTAGATGGATATGTTATAACTTTTCGTCTAGTTTCTACCAATATATACAATAATTTATTCAGTGCATTTTTAACATAAATTATTTAATTTGTATGTCAAGATTATATAAATGTTGCAAGGTTTGGTCGATGATGTCACCCATATCATATCTGTAAGTAAATCCCAGATCTAATAGTTTCTTGGATGACATAGTTATAGCACCACCATCAAACTCTGAACTCTCCATCCTATACACAAGAAAATATACTCACAAAAATCATAACCAACTCATGCATAATGGTGGCCTTGAAAATAAAAGATGAGAGCAAGGGACTACTTACTGGATGGCTATCTTGGACTCTGGACAACGCTTAATAATGAAATCTATGAGCTTTGATAAAGTGGTGCTATGGGCAGAGCAAATGTATCTTTCTCCCACGACAGAGAGTTCCATCAAAAACAAGTGATCTCTACACACATCTTCAATATGAAGAAAGGATGTCACAATAGACTTCAATATTCTTTGACACTGTTTGTTTCCTGCAATTCAACCATGGTTTTGGGTCATTGATATGAATTTATTTGAAAAAATATGCAGAGAGTTAAAGATAAAAAAAAATCAACCATGATTTTGGGTCATTGAAATGATTTTATTTGAATTGAAAATACACAAAGACTTAAAGATTAAAAAAAAGCATTACATTGGATACTTCAAACTTCTCACATAAAAAACATTGCATTAGAAAAAGAAAACCACATAGCTGTGTTTTCTATTAAATAAAACATGATGGTGGAAAAAATTTAATTGATGTGGCTTATCAATACCAAAGAAATGATGTAAAGTTTGTTAAACCTGTGATGGGGGACATGGTTACATCCACGCTAGAGGGAACTCTCATTGTTAGCCAAGGACCTGCTACTGTCACTGGCACAATAATCAACACTTCCATTTTGTTTTCTTTAGCAAACTGCATGGCAACTTGGTCTACCAGGGTTTTTTACACATAATACATCTGCATGCATGCATTCAATGAAAGCGGTAAAATTTTCTGCAGTGTCTAATTTAAAGCATAAACCCCTGCAATAAACTTACCCAACCATGGGGTTTATTTTGTCTGATGAAATCTATTGAGCTCCAACATGATTCATTGATGATTTCCACTGGTTTCTATGGAAAATAAGAAACACTTGCAGATGAAGTGTAAACCACACGCCTTACACTTTGGGTCGTTGCGCAGGACTTGAGAACATTCAGATTTCCTCTCACGACATATTCAATGACTTCTTTCTGTATAACAATTTGATTCATATCAATCTCATTGTGCTAAAAAAATGGGTTGAGCACGATAGCATATCTTCAAAGCTTGGTTTCAACTCTTTTTGTGGTAGCATAAATTAGTACATATTGAATGACAAAAGTTCGGCTTACCCATCACTGATATAATCTATGCTTTTTAATCTTAATTATATCAAATGACCAATCTGGAGGCACTCCATTGGAAAAAAAAATCAAAATTAAACAAACACATGACGTTGCACATACCGGAGAACATTACTAACTTGCTTCATTGAAGGCCCTCGAAACTCATTGTTTATTCTATGCTCCAGAGTCCACACAACAACTCCTACGATGAGACAAAAGCCAACAGTCGTACACCACATCTCTGTTCAAAATGGATGCAGTAAAGCCCATGCGTTGGAATCTATCTCTTTTATAGGAACCACCATAATGAGGCCTATTGTTACATAAGGCTGTGTGAAGTCCACAATGTTCGACTGATTTTTCACAATCGAAATGTCTCCTATGACTACATCAAAATTCTGTAGGAGTTTAACTAGGATTAGTTGCACTGAAGTAGCATGCATATACTTATTTTCAGACTACAAGATAAATTATCCAAGGGTCTGCAAGAATAGATATTATATTATTCCTAGGGTAAACACATTTTCACATGAACAATTAGGCTACCAACTAACATAAGATTATTAAAGTTTAACAAATACCAACTTGTAAATCGACCTGCTCCATGAGATCATCATAACTGGGAGTAGAATTCCCTGTTCTATAAGATCTAAATGTGTACTGGATAGTGTAAGAAAGCAATTCCACTGCAACAACAAACACATCAATATGATATCTGTTCACTGCGCTTCTATCTTCTACTGTTGTCACATTTACAAACTCTTGAACCCTACCTTTCTAGGTGCACCAATTACAAGTTGCTTGCCACTCATCCAACCTCGTGGTATTGTTTCTCTTTCACCAGGCCATATGATATCAGAGAATTTTGGATTTATATGAGATTGATTATCACTGTTGGATGTATTTTCTAGAGGGGTAACTGATAAGTCCATTCACTTTGACCAGTAACCAATGTTGCGGAAGTATTTACCAACTATATTGATAATATCAAAAGTAGAACCCATCAAGTCCCTATTTTTGTCTATCTATACAGGACCTGGAATGTCGTTCAAATAAGTTTTTAGTATTATCTTTCGTAACTGTTCTCCTTCTTCAAAGACCTTCAGTGCTCCTAGATTTGAATCGCTTCCACCGGCACTTGATCACATAGATTGTTCTGCAAAAGAGATCTTTCCTCCTTGGTTCAAGAAGGAATTGATAGAATTGGCAATCATCAATATACTGTCATAAGCATACAGTCCAAATGCATTCAAGGAGACATTAACCATATTAATTGTTTGTAATTTTCTCCATCTTTGTCTCAACAAATCCCGTCGTCCTGGATTTGGAGTATGTGGACGTAGGATAATTAACCCTTGTAGTGACTTCATGGTGTCTGCTTCCAGTGGACGAGAATATAAAACATAAGATAACCAATCTGTGGCTATCAAGACAAAGCCAACGCTCAACATTCCAATGTCCTTGGCTTTAGAAAAAAATTGAAGACCAGTATCTGAATACATCTAGACTACAAAAACTCGTACATCCATTAAAGCCAAGTTTGCCAACACATTACCCATTTGGATCTAGGTAACTCCAGGAGTCATGTAAGCCTTCATGGTAATCTCGGCGCCCACACTTTCCAGAGCATCCCCTAATGTAGTAATTCCATTTCTCCCATAGTCGTCATCTATAAACACAACGACAACTTCTCTCCAACCATAAGAATTCACAAAAGCCGCAGTTGCTTCCATCTGAAAAACATCAGTATGGATCATACAAATAAAATAATGGTATTCATATGATGTGAGAGTTGGATCAGTGGCAGCGAAGGACAAAAGTGGTATATCATATTCACTCGTAGATGCCAGATGCCAGAGCTTGCATGTTGCAGATACCTTAAGCGTTGCCACCTTACCTTCCTTTGCTTGCATGTTTCATATACCTTAAGCCTTTCCACCTTACCTTCCTTTGTCGGTGTCTGTGGCCTTTGCAAGAGGTCTGCAAGATTTTCCTTGATCTAAGAGCACCTTTGCCAAAGGTCTCTGCAAGATTAAATGTAGATTAAATGTTAGTGAATGCGATTTTTCATTTTCTAATGTTAGCTCCGTCTTCACGACAATAAGACATCTACATTTCTATCCAATAAGAAATCAAGGATTATTTTAATAAATAATTTAAAATAAGATGTTTTTGTTAAAACTTTGGTTAAATTGCTAATATTGAAATAATTCAAAGAAAACTAATACTGAGTCAATGCATATCGATTTCTATATACATGCCTTCCGTAGGTATAATAAGATTGTAAACATTATGAAATTATAGCATATTATATAATAATTACATCTAATTAAAATTTAATACTAAAAGCAAACTATTCAAAATATTAAAATGTACTAAGAATAAAGAGAAATGTTATAGGCTTAAAAATAAGCAAAATATTATCATATATCTCCAACTGATAACCTAAATGAAGAACACTAACTTCAAATATCCAACATATTCAAAAGCAAAAGCCTTGGCCTGATGAAATCAAGGGGTGGCGGAAAATTGGAAATCACTTTGGAATATAACAAAACATACATCCCTTGGCCATTATACATCTCCCCACCTTCTCTGTAGATTACAATGATTTGTTTTAACTAAATAATATTTGGCCTTTACAGATCACCCCCACCTGCGTTGTAGAATGAAACTATATAGCACGAGCAATGATTTATTTTTCATTAATAATATTTAGTCGATGTATTCTATAATGTCCACATTACAGACATACATTATGCATCTCACCCACTTGAGATTTTGAATGCACCTCTAAATGAAACAATTTTCAAGTTAAGCACATTCCACCTCTATTTTTTTTTTGTTTGTTAATTTGTGCAGGACCTGCGATTAACCTGTGGCTTGAGAAACCGCGACTCAGGGGCATCTAAGCCGTCAAAATCACCCGGGGATTGCACCCGGCCCGAGCCACACCAACCCTTAACATGGTTGGATTTTTTGTCCCCGCAGGTTTCAAACCGGTGACTTTAACATCACGGAGTGGCTTAACAACACACTCTGTCACCGACTGTCCTACACCTCGGGGTTTTAAGTTGAAGGACATGGGGGTGAGCTTTGATCCACTTATGTGTGCATGGGTCACGATACCATTTATTATAGTATCTCTGGGTGCAACCACACGTTCAACCACTACTTCAAGGTGTCCCCATGGCTCCAGGTAAAGCCCTCACGAGAATTGAACCTTGCCCAATGGTGAAAAACTCCTCACTTTCCACCATTGGATCCAACCCCTTTGGGCTATAAAAAGTTGAAGGACATGGGGGTGGGCTTTGATCCACTTATGTGTGCACGGGTCACAATACCATTTATTATATTATCTCTGGGTGCAACCACACGTTCGACCACTACCTCAAGGTGTCCCCATGGCTCCAGGTAAATCCCTCACGAGAATTGAACCTTGCCCAACGGTGAAAAACTCCTCGCTTTCTACCATTGGATCCAACCCCTTTGGGCTGAAAAGTTGAAGGACATGGGGGTGGGATTTGATCCACTTATGTGTGCACGGGTCACGATACCATTTATTATAGTATCTCTGGGTGCAACCACACGTTCGACCACTACCTCAAGGTGTCCCCATGGCTCCAGGTAAAGCCCTCACGAGAATTGAACCTTGCCCAACGGTGAAAAACTCCTCGCTTTCTACCATTGGATCCAACCCTTTTGGGCACACATTCCACCTCTATGAAAATCATTGAAGATCATAATTTAAAAAAAAAATCCTATTTATAAAGGTGTTGTATGCCATGCACATACACTAAGTCACCTCAGTTTGTGTTTTTGTTTAAGTGAATATGATATTAAAAAAAATATCACCAGTACAAAAAAGGATGATAAAATTCACCTTTAAGTGCCCCCTATGCAATCTTCCAAAACACTTGCTTGCCACCTAATTTTACGAGACACTAGCATAATCTGGACCTTGGCATATATTTGTGGCAAAATCTGGCATGTAACAAGATCTAGAGTAATTTCTTGCTATTCAAATTTGTTAAAATTCATTTTTTAATATATAAGAGACTATATTATATATTCTTACATGGCTTATTTAATCTCCCACAAATAATATTATATATAGGCAATAAGATGATTTTTCATTACAATACCAACCAATAAAATGCATGCTTGACAATGAGGTAAGTTCAACTATGTTAAATACAAAATTTGAGTTGAGAAAAATTGAAGTCCTAGGAAATCATATTTAACTATTAAAGAAAACCCCAATTGTCTCCATAAGTGTATATTGCAATAGAGCAATTTAATAAAGTCTACACATTCTTTTCAGATTCAAATCCTCATCTTCACCATCTTGCAAAAATTACTGACCAAGTTCTACTTTCTTCTTCTACTAGAGCCTATCAATCGCACTGCCAACATCCCCCTGCAAAGCACAAGAATTGCAAATTACTGATAAGACTTTCCAACACAAATATCACAAGCCTAGTTTATAATCATGGCCAATACTTAACTAATTATCATTTGATTTGATTATGAGCCATCGTTGACTCCTTAGAAACATGTATATAGTCATGTAGTACTAGATTCATACCTGAAAAATAATATTTCATAAATAAAATTTAAATATAAATTTAAATAACATATATACTTGTTTAACATAAAGTGTACACTTGTTTAAAATAATATTTAGATAAATAAAATAAACCATCTCAAGCAAAATTGGCATACCAAAGGTGTTGGAGTCCATCCTCAGACATTCATGCTCCATGCGCAGACATTACTGTAACAAGGAAGAAAAACCAATAATAAATATTAATATATACTTGTTTAAAATAATAAACATATAAATATTAAATAAGCAATGAGAAATAATAACATACCCAACCATGGTGTATTGAGAGGAAAAAGTTTCCATAATACTATGGTGTAGATTGCAAAATGGAGTTGTTGGTTAGGGTAAGGGTTTTCAAGACAGGGCTGGTGGTTTTTGGGTACTAGCAAGGGAGATTAAGGTTGTGTTCCGAGACGACTGCGGTGGTCAGCATTTTTTCATGGTTGCGGATGAGGCGGGGGGAGACCCCATTAACTCAGAATGTGACGGTATGTTAGCGTTTTTATTTGTGTGTTTGGAGGGATGCGACGACTTGGCGGTTTGGAAGGAGTCTGGTGGGGTGTGGGGCGATCATGCGACCGAGATTCCTAGGATGGATGTCAACGCTCCGGGGCTGACATTGACAAAGGATGTGGTGGGATCAGAGCCTTTGCTGTCATGAGTGACAGGTTCATGGTTTACCTTGGTGGGAGATTTGTCTTTTTCGGGAGATTTGGGGTTCTCCGTGGGTTGGGAGGGTGAACCCACACGATACTCCGGTCTGGCTGGAGGACTTGATCGGGGATTGGGAAATGATGTGGGGGAAGTAGGCTCGGGGGTGTGTGAACAAGATCTGGGTAACTTGGTTGATGGAGGATTGTGGGGGTCTGGGCCAAAAGACTCGGTGGGTTTTAGTACACCTTTGGTTTTCTCGCCGTAAACATTACTGGAAGTCGACTCTCTGGGAGGTAACGAGGGTTTTGGGGGTATCTCGACCGAAGACTCTATTACTAGTATTGTGGGTAAGGTAATTAAGAAAAGAGGGGAAAACCATTCAAGGGACTCGCAGAGGTCAGAGCGGCATCTAAAGGGCCAGAAGGGAATCGAGGGATGTATAACTTCTTCCACAAAACCTATTCGGTGCGTGCGTGACAAGAAATGTACTGAGTGGCTTTTTTTGGGGGAAGATATTGATATGGATAGGGTGGTCGACTTCTCAGAAATGGCGGTGGTTGGTCGTGTAAGGGGAAAAAAGATGGGTATGGATTTTCTGAAGGAGTGGATATCCAAGAATTGGTTAAAGGATATCACGAAGATGCCACTCATTCGTTTACTATCACGGGGATGGTTTGATTTCATTTTTACCTCCAAGGAGGATGTAAAATGGGTCTTATTGAAGGTGTGGAGTATGGCTGATACGACCATTATTCTTAAAGATGGACTCCTAATTTTGATGCAAAGAATCAAATGATTGATGAAGAACCGATTTGGGTCAGGTTACCGAGTCTTCCAATGCAGTTTTGGAATCCTGCTCATTTTGCTGCAATTGGTAATATGATGGAAAGTTATATAGAAGTGGATATGTGGTAATGGGATTGTCGAGTGTTCTCTGCCTTACAAAGGGAAAGTTCAATTCAACAAACGCTCGGTGTCACCAATTTCTCCCACGAGGAAGTCTTTGGAGGTGTAGTTGGGCAATGAAGAACACAAGGGGGAGGTGAGGGAACCTCCTTTGGGAAAGGATACATTGGTTTATCTTCCAGTTACCACGCCTTGTTGTACAACTCTGTCTACTATGGATGGGCCAAAAATTCCGCCCCCAATAGTGTATACTCTTTGTCGGGAGGAGGATTTCTCGGGTAAGTCTTCTTTGGGTGTCTCTTTGTTTGTACCTTTTCCTTTTTCGGATGTGGGGGTTGCTGATGGGGTTCAGGATAATGTGGGCACTCTCTTTTCTAGTGGTGGAAGGGGTTTCTCTGTGGCGAGTCTGGTTTCTCTTTCTTGTCCCTTGGCTTCTAGTGGGTTGGTTTTTTCCCCTTCTTTGGTCACACATTTCACGAATTCTAGGGGGGTGGGGGGATCCTCGACTCTTAAGGATTTTCCTTTTCCTGGTCAGTGTACTTTGCAGGATGTAGGGGTTTCGGATCCCAATCATTTGGGTTCTCCCTCTTGTCCTTCCTCCCCTTCTCATTCAATAGAGGTGTACAATACCTCCCTCTTTTCCCAGCTTGTCACCCCCTCAGCTTCTACAGACTCCTCCTCAGAAGATAGTAGGGTACGTTATCATATTAGGAATAGGTTAGTGGTTAAGGGAGAACATCTGGTAGCTGATGTCCTGGGTTTAGAAGGATGAGGTTTGGGTTCCTTTCCTCAGACTTCTATTGTAGGTAAAGGTAGGGGTCGGAAATCACATCTCCTCTTGGTTCAAGATAGGGTCAAGATTGACTTGGCATCGGGGCGACAATAATTAATTGAATGGGTGCTTAGAGAAAAGAAAACCCTTGGGACAGTTACCTCATGAGAATATTGTTTTTGAACTGTCGGGGGTTGGCAAACCTGTCTAAAAAATCGTCCCTACAAAGGTTAGTGGAATTGAATTCCCCGGATGTTATTATGTTACAAGAAACATTAGGGGGTAGTGAATCAGTGGTGAAGATTATTGATTCCTTACTTCCAGGATGGATGTTTGCAGTGGTGGATACCAGGGGTCGTTCTGGGGGGTTGGCTATTGTGTGGTTCAAAAAGACTTGTAACTTGGAAAGTGTTTGCGGTTTTGATTCGGGAATTGGCCTGTCTATTTTCTCCTTTGAGCTAGGGTGAAATGTAACATTTATTAATGTATATGGGCCTTACCAAGATATAAAACGATACTGGAATACTTTAGCAGAATCCTCATGGTTTAGGGGTAAGGAGATTATTTTTGGAGGTGATCTAAATTTCTCTTTAGGGGGCTCAGAGGTTTGGGGTCCGCGTGTTGTCCCAGATACTTTAACCAATTTCTTTCAAAAATTTTGGACCAGCTTGGGTTGGTGGATGTTGAGCCACAAAATTTGACCCCAACTTGGTGTAATATAAGGGTTGGGGATGATAGGGTGGCTAAATGTTTGGACATATTTTTATTGTCAAAAGAGGTTTTGGAATCCTTTGACTTGGTTAGATAGTGGGTTGCCAATGGAGGGGAATATGACCATTTCCCAATTATGCTAGATCTAAGGGGTAGAAGCAGGAGGGTTTCAAGCCCTTTTAAATTCTTTGAGGGATGGATTCTGGATCCATCTTATCAATAATTAGTAAGGGGTCTATGGTCTTCTATCATTGTTTGGAACCAGGTACCTGCGACTGTCCAATTTGTGGGGAATCTCAAAAGGTTGAAACAAGCTACCATGAGTTGGGTCAGGGAGAAAAATCTCAAGGATGAACATGATTTGAGAAACATCGAATTAACACTGTCGAAGATCCAAGTAGGGAAAGGACAAGGTTTTTCAAGTATTGTTGATAAGGAATTTCAGTTTGGCCTGGAGAAAAGACATAGGGTTTTATTGGAGGAAAAAGAAGCTTTGTGGAGACTAAAGAGTCGTGCAATTTGGCTCTCTTGTGGTGATGAGAATACCAAATTCTTTCAAACTTATGCCCAAGGCAGAAAAATGGCTAATACTATATGGGTATTAAGGAATAGGGCTAGTGAGGTGGTTTCATCTTTTGAAGGATTGCCCACGTTGGGTATTGAACACTTTAGTGCATTATTCAAGGTGTAGGAGGGTTCGTCCATTGCAGAAATTGTACATGTAGCTCGATTATTCCCTCATTTTGTTAAGGAGGAAGACAATGGGACACTAATGGAAACAATATCAGAAAATGAATTACTGGAAGTTCTTCACTCTTTTCAAAAGGGGAAAAGCCCAAGGCCTGATCGCTGGCCTATTGAGTTTTATTTGGGATTTTTTGATCTGATTGGCCTCGATGTACTGAAGGTGGTTGAGGAATCAAGGGTGAATGGTTACATTCATAACCCTATAAACTATACGTTCATTGCACTCATTCCACAGTCATATAATCCCTCCTCTTTTGATTATTTTCGACCTATTTCGTTATGTAACTGTATTTATAAGATTATCTCAAAGGTAATCAATAGAAGGTTGAAGGTTATTTTGTCCAAAAATATTTCCAGTGAATAGTTTGGGTTTTTGGAAGGTAGGAAAATCCATGAGGCTATTGGTGTAGCCCAAGAAGGTTTTCACAGTTTAAAAACAAAGAAACTCAGGGGAGCTGTGGTGAAAATTGATTTATCCAAATCCTATGATCAGGCAAACTGGTTGTATTTAAGACTGCTTATGATACATCTTGGTTTTGGCTTGGATTTTACCAGTTGGGTGATGGGGTGTATTTCCTCGGTATATTTTTCCATACTCATCAATGGTTCAACCTCTTCTTTTTTTCAAGATGAAAGAGGATTGTGTCAAGGTTGCCCTCTGTCACCCTTACTTTTTCTGCTAGTGGAGGAAGGGCTCAATCGATTTCTGGCAGGGGCAAAGATTGTTGGTATATTTAGAGGTATACAAATTTCCAATGGTATATACATCACACACTTACTCTTTGTTGATGACATTCCAATCCTTTGTGATGGTATGAAGCAAGAAGTTGAAATTTTATTTGAAGGGCTCTTACAATTTAAAAAATCAACCGGTATGCTGATAAATCATCAGAAATCCAATATACTCTTTTCTTTGGTCGAGGCAGAAGTCATACAAAATTTTATGGCTCAACTCCATTTCCATATTCATGGGATGGACGAGGGTTTGAAATACCTTGGCTTTCACTTAAAACCCAATGATTACCGAAAGACAGACTGGATGTGGATTTTAGCAAAATTAGAAAAAAGACCAAAGGGTTGGAGCTACAAATGGTTGTCAAGGGCTGGGAGATTAGTACTGATTAAGTCGGTACTGGAGGCTATCCCAGTATATTGGATGTCCCTCTCTTGGATTCCAAGGGGTATTATGGAAAAATCTAGAAAATTATATCTCTCGTATCTTTGGAGGGGAAATAAGGAGAAACAAGTGATGCCTTGGGTTCGTTGGGAGAAAATTGCGATACCAAAATCTCTCGGGGGTTGGGGACTAAATAATATTTTCTTGTTTTCTAAAGAACTAGCAGCAAAATGTCCATGGAGAATGATAACTAAAAATAGTCTATGGACCAAAGTCGTCATCCAGAAATATGTGGCTCCTCTTTCTTTACTTGAGTGGCTCAGGAATCCAAGTCTAAATTTGAAGGGGATTTCTGTTATGTGGAAATCACTTCTTAAGGATTTTGAGGTGGTGGGGAATGGATTAGCTTGGAGAGTTGGGTCTCGGCACTTGCTTAGGATTGGTTTGGACCCTTGGGAGGGATGTTATAGAGAGAACTTAATCAACGCATATTTATGCTCCCGGTTGGAACAAGGGGGGTATTTCTACCTGGCACATGTCAGTACCCAAACTCCACAAATATTTGGAGACAAGGTTGGAAAAATGAGAGAATGTTGGGACTAGAGGGGGAAGACATTTTACCTTGGGACAGGTACATTCAGGCACTTCAGAGAGAAAATATACGTCTGACGGATCAGGATGATGAACTCCTTTGGGATGGGGACCCGAGAGGGGTTCACACCCCAAAAGCAAGATATGTTTAATTGATTATTGGTTACTTGCAACGAGAAGTTACTTGGTGGTGGAGAAAACTTTGGAATCAAAGATGCCCAACTAAGGGGAAAATTCTGGTGTGGTCTATTTTGGAGAATAAAATTCCAACATGGGATAATCTACATAAGCGACAATTCAATGGTTTAGGTTGGTGTTCTCTTTGTAAATAACAGGCTGAGACTATCGACCACCTGTTTATGAGAAGTCTTTTTTCCTTATCAGTGTGGGCGGAATCAAACATACTGCTCACTTCCCTTGGTCGATGGTAAGGCGTATCCTTTGAGGACGCCTTGAAGGATTGGCTTATGCCGAGAAAACCTCAGGAAAACAAGTCTTTCCCCTTCATTGCTTCCTGGGGGATTTGGTTGGCACATAATTCTTCGATTTTTTGGGATGAGGTCCAATCACCCTCTCGTGTGTCCATTACTTGCCTCGGTATATTTGAACACTTCAATTCATTGGTAAGGGTGGGTGATGGAAATATTCGGGTGATACAAGAGGAACTTATAGATAAGGATCAACCATGGGCTTACTTTGATGGGGCAACGTCGGGTGACCAATTACTGTGTGGGGGGGTGGATGTCTATACTTTTCCATTCATCATTTTTTTCTTCTCAAGGCTGGGTTGGGAGCTCGTTCAAATAATTACTCTGAGATTATGGCCTTAAAGGTCGGGTTGGGAGCTGGTTCAAATAATTACTCTGTGGAAAAGGAGTGCAAAACTTTACAGGCTTTGAGGGATTCTTTACTAGTCATCAACTGGGTGGACATGGTTCAAAAATGTCACATTTCTCATCTTGTGCCAATAATTTATGAAGTTATGAGGATTATTATTGTTTTTGACTCTATATATTTCTCTCATGTTTACAGGGAACATAACAAATTAACTGATAGGCTTTCCAAAGAATCCTCACAGTTAGAATATGGCCACTGGCATATAAATGAATAAACAATAGGGGACAATTTTGACTATCACGGGCCCTTCCAGGATGGACTTCTGTAGGAGAGCTCCTGCATTTTTGAGAACTAAAGCATAAAATAATATGGGGATACTTGTATGTGCACAAACTTAATAGTCTTCATATGAATCATGTTTTGTATTTTGTGTATGGGATGTGAGACAATATTGTTTAAATAAGCGGTCAAAAGGAAAAGAGGGATATTGATGATATGTCAAAGCTATAATTTTTTTGAAAATTTCAATAATGGAAGTGATTCCATTATAATACAATATATACGTGGCTATTTCCTTATAGTTAGTATATATCTACGAATGCAATTTTGTATCTACTTAATGAAATTACGAATTTTTCTGTGGAAAAAAAAAACATACCCAACCATGAGCAAGAATAACATACCCAACCATAGTTCCATGGATCTTTAAGGAGTTCCATGGATCTAATATTATTTCTCTCTTTTGATTTTACTCTCCATATTAAGCCATCTTCCAAGAGCATAAATCTTTAATTTTCTGCTATGGTTTAGATGTTCTCATATTATAATCAAATGCTCTTTCAAGAATGTCTACATGATCTAAACTAAGTACAATCATATACATAATATTTTTAAAGAGAAAAGTTGGTGTGTGGTTGGTAAGCAATTAGTGTTCAGAGTTAGATAATACCCCGAGAATGAATTCACTTGGATGTATGCAAAAAACTCAAATCTGGATGTATTTAGTCATTCTTCGAAGACCATAAATCTTTCCTCTTTCTACCGTGCGATGTAGATATTCTCATATAATCAAATGCTCTTTCAAAAATGCCTGCATCATGATCTAAACATAAATAAGATCATGTACATGGCATATTTTTAAATCTAAAAATGTTGGTTTCTGGTTGGTATACAATTACCTAAGAGTTTGACAATACCCCAAGAAGGAATTCACTTCGTTCTTTGTGAAAGTTCACAAATCCGGACATATTAAGTTGGATTCTTCCAAGAAGATAAATCTTTCCTCTTTCTGTTCTAGGATAGATGTTCTCATATAATCAATTGCCTGCACCATGATCTAAACATAATATCATGTACAACATATTTTTAAATCTAGGAATGTTGGTTGGTGGTTAGTAAGGAACACGTTAAGTGTTTGAAAATACCTCAAGAAGAAATTCACTTCCTTGTATGTAGAAAACAAAAATTTCCATATTACACCATTTTTCCAAGAAGATAAATCTTTCCTTTTTCAGTTGTGGGATAGTTTTCCTCATATAATCAAATTCTCATTGAAAAATACTTGCATCATGATCTAAACATAATTAAGATCATGTATCTAGCATATTTTTAAATCTAGAAAAGTTAGTTCGTTGTTGGTAAGCAACTAGTGAAGAGTTCAAGACAATACTCAAAGAAATAAGGGGCGGTTGAAGCTTCCCCATTCTTTCCCAAAAAATATACCATTTTAAATGATGGTAAATTTATATAGGGATTGGTTGAATAACCCTTCAATGAATAGAAAATTCTTAATTAAAATATTACACAAGGAATATTTAATCAACCAAGAATATTTGATCAACCAAAACTTCAATTTTGCTACAAGTGTATTTCAACTACAAATTAGCCATGGTTTTAAAAATAATGTTGAAATCTTTTTGCAAAAGAAATTTAGGCAAAGGATATTGAATTTGTTTTGCACATTTGTCAAAAGGAAAGAAAAAGGGGACTTATTGCACATCTTTCAAAAGGAAAAAAATAAAAGGCAGCTGCATTAAGGATAGTACATGTAGCTTTGTCTAAATCCCAAGTATATATTATTCTAAACCATTGACTTCCCAAGTAGTTTTGTCTAAATCCCAAGAATAAATTAAGATGAAAGAGTGATACTTAACTTCGAATCAAAATAACATTTGAAGGAGTGATACTTAACTTTTACAATAGGTAGTGTGATCATGGATGAATGGATTGTGCACTAGAGTAAAGAGTGATACTTAACTTCGAATCAAAACAACATTTGAAGGAGTGATACTTAACTTCGAATCAAAACAACATTTGAAGGAGTGATACTTAACTTTTACAATAGGTAGTGTGATCATGGATGAATGGATTGTGCACTAGAGTACCTTGTAATAGATTTATAGATGTGACCCTTTGTGGACTAGAATGAAATCTAAAATGACCACAAATATTTAACTTGACATTGTTTTTCTCCAAATGACTCCTAAAGCATGATGGGAAAGCGAATATGCTCAAAGTGAAACCAAAACCCCAATGAATGTGGTCAATAATATTTTTCATTAGAAGAGAGCAAAAGGACATATTCAAGTCATATAATTTGTTCTTAAATGAGAAAAAAAAGTTAACTGCTACAATACCTCCTCTCCCCATACTCTTCATCCACGTCTACAAGCCTATCCCAAGTTTGGACTTAATATCTACGATCGGTTTGTTTGGAAAAGGTTGAATTGTTGTGGTTCCTCCTAGATTTAGTTGGAGTTTCATAGCAGACAATTCAATGATTTCTCTTCTTACTTCTTTTTTAGTCTCTGATGCACATTGGAATTATGGGTCTAACCTACACCTACCAGTGGGTTTTGGGTCATCTTGTATCTTGTGTTGTGGGTGGTTATTACTCGATGCTTCCTAATTTTATAGCCTTGTATGTTTAAAGCCCCCTATCATGGAGGGCCACCACCATGTTATCCATTGCGATCCATGTGAAATAGTGGATGTCCAATTGGTTAAAAAAAGGATAGCACACCAAATAGAGGACCTCCAAGTTGAGGTTTCCCAACTCAACAATAGGATTCCCTCTCAACTTGAATGATCCAGGTGGATATCGGTGGCCACCCACCTATTCCACTGGCTTGAAAAACAGTTTTCCACCTTGGCAGATTTTGGTAGTTTTTCGAGTTCCAAACTACCGGGCCATTTTGAGGCCCTAAACAACGCTTTTTGGGGATTTGGGGCCCACGTGACGTTCGGCGGCACTGACCTAGACTAGTCGAAAATCTTTCTTCTTAGTTATACCTTTCCAATGGGCTATCGTGCGCCTAAAACGAAGATTGTATGCAAAAGTTACAACTCCGGGAAGTTGATGTACTAACTTACCCAAACGGGGCCCACATGACTTTTGGCGCTTCATCTCCTAGGGTTAGGTTTTTGGATGTCTAGGGTTTTTTACATTCTTGTTTATGGTAAAAATGCCTTCATAGCCTCATTGTAATGATCTTCTTGTGAATGAGCGCAATCGTCACATCTATTCTCAGATATAATCCACCACCATTCCAACAAAATTGTTTTCCGATGCATTTTACAGTTTCAACTTATTTCCTTATTGAATAGAAAACCAGTTTTATTGTATCTTTGTTATTCTGTGTTAAGCATATTTTAATAATATGTATTCATTTCATTATGCTCATAAAATCTAGATTAGTGGTATCAGAGTGGTTTGCTCCTTGTTGTCTTAATGCATGTCCCCAACGAGGTCATGGTACAAAGAATTGGGTCTCGAGCTTGTTTCTCTTGAGGACAAAAGCTCTCGCATTCCCAAGCGACCTCTCATGGCAGGAGAAAAGAAAGGTCATGGGACATGATATCCTTTCAAAATGTTTCTTGAGGAATCCCTCATGCAACAGAGGAACGAGATGATGGATAGTTTCACGCAAATCCTTCGACGACTACCAACATGCGATGCATCTTCCTCGAGCGGAGGTGTCGCCCCCTTCAAGGTACAAATCAACTTCGGTATTCCTATATTTGAAGGTTAGATAGATGCAGATGTTGTAGATAAGTGGTTGAATCTACTAGAAGGGTATTTTTTTGTCCATAACTTTTCGAATAGAGAAAATATTACTTTTGACCTCCTCAAAGACATTCCCCATGTCAAATATTGGTGGGAAAATTTCTGTGAGAAAAAGGAAATAGAGGAACCCTCATTATTTACAGTCATGGCCACTTGGAAATCCTTCAGGGATGTTATTAAGGAACAATGCTACCCTGTCAGAAGTTATGATGACTTGTATACCAAATGGACCACATTGCGGAAAGAAAGAGACCAAGCAGTGCCAGAGTTCACAAATATCTTCCATACCTTGTGCACCAAGTTGGGTATCAAAGATTCAAAATGACATCTGGTGCTCAAGTATCATGGTGCTCTGCATAGATACATCCAGACCAAAATGGAATTTATGGACATCTTGTCCTTGGGCACGACCTACTGATATGCCGTAAAAATCGAGCAAAAACTCAAACAAAAGACGCGACAATTTGGGCCTGGGAACCCCTCACAACAAAATCTAGGAAAGGGTTGCCCCAACCCATAGAAAAAAGGATAGAGAAAAAATGGACAATATCAGGAAAACCAACCCAATCCGCAAGCAAAGAAAGACACCGAAAAGATAAAGAAAGATACCGGGAAGTGATGTGACTTCCATAACATCCCTTGGCAGAACATTATTGATTATCGATCAAAGAAATCGCTGGTGGCCGAAGTGAAAGCCTCTAAATCAGATGCGGGTTCTGACTCTGAGTCAGAACCAGAAAGGGGAAGATAGATCATTGATGCGGAACCTAGTGCCACCGTTGCTACCACCAAGCTCCAGCCTGGTGAACCAAACGAACTAGAAGAAGGCGAGAGCCTCTTCCATTCATAGATGTGGGTAAAAGGGACCCCGCTGCACTTCATCATTGATAGCGGTAGCCAGAATAACCTCATCTCAGCAGAGGTCATCAAGCGGTTGGCCTTGCTACCAATGCCACACCCACAACCCTACAACTTTGGATGGCTCCCCCAAGAAAGTGATCTTCGCATCAGCCAACCGTGTTGATTGTCGTAGGACATCAAGCCTTTTAAAGATTGGATATTGTCTGATGTTTCTCCTCTCGAATCTTTTAATGTTCTTTTGGGCCAACATTATTTATGGAAACATCATGTTGTATATGATTCTAGGCCTCATAGTGTTATTATTACTTTGAACAGGAAATTATACAGGATACCCGAGGCAGTCCCTCCTAGTGCTATTTCCTTGATCTCTTCCAAGCAATGCAGGTAGGTCATCTCTCAGATCGGGAAATTTGTCTTCTTCATGATTCACTCCCAGAGTGAGAGAAATATCGTAGCCACATCCAAGGCCTCCGTGGACAATCTCTCCACACAATAGAAACAAGTGGATAAGATCATGGAAGAATTCTCAGATATATTCTCCTCTCATACCATGGTACCTCTGCACTGCTAGGTCAAGCATCCCATCGATCTGACCCTAGGCGCACCACTACCCAATGGGCTAGTCTACCACTTCTCTCTGTTAGAAAATGAGGATATTAAGAGGAAGATCCAAGAACTGCTCCACAAGGGGCACATTCGTCTTATCTCATCGCCTTGTAGGAGCCCAATTGTGTTGGTGCAGAAGAAAGACGAGACTTGGTGATTGTGCATTGATTACCGGGCCCTGAATAAAATCACAGTCTGAAACCGGTACCTGATTTCCTGAATCGATGACCTCCTTGATCAGCTCATGGGGGACAACTACTTTAGTAAGATTGATATGAAGTCTAGCTACCACCAGGTCCCAATAGAAGAGACATATGTATGGAAGATCACCTTCAAGTCAAAAGAAGGTATTTTTGAATGGTTGGTCATGCCCTTTGGTTTGACAAATGCTCCAACAAATTTTATGAGGATTATAGATGATATCCTACAAACTTTCACCAATACTTTTTTAGTGGTGTATCTGTATGACATCCTCATCCACAACAAGACTTGGGTGAAACACTTGTAGCATATTCAACAAGTTTTGCACACCCTGTGGTAGAAAAACTATATGCAAACTTGGAAAAATGCTCCTTCGCCATGGACAAGGTCCATTACTTAGGCTACATCGTTGATCAACATGTTGTGCATGTGGATCCAACCAAGACCTAGGTCATCTGTGACTGGCCAACCCCAACCACACTCACTGAACTTCAAATCTTCTTGGGACTTCCCAATTTCTCTCACAGGTTCGTGTTGGGATTCTCTCATATCACATGGGCCCTCATCCAAGTAACCAGGGGTGGCGGTAAGGAAAAATTTGTGTGGGGCATGTCCCAACAACAAGCCTTCGATGACTTGAAGAAGCGTTTGTGCTCATCCCCAATACTTTCATTAACGGACCTACAACATCCCTTTGAGATCGAGACAGATGCTTCAAACTATGTTGTGGGCACCGTTCTCACTCAACATGACCACCCCGTGGCATATCATAGTGAGACATTATCAAATGTTGTCCATAAGTACCCTACTTATGAGAAACAAACATACTCCATTGTGCAAGCCTACCACCAGTGGAGACATTACATTCTTGGGAAGGAGACAGTCATCCACACTGATCACAAGCCACCATAGTTCATGCAGACCCAAGGAAAATTACAGAATGACCGCCATCAGAAGTGGTCCACATACTTACAGTAGTTCCACCTTAACATCAAGTATAAAACATGAAGTACCAACTGAGTTGTTGATTGCCTCAGCTGACCTCTAGTCGTGACACTCACCATGATGCTAGACTCTTGCGGCCACAATACCTATGGATGGCCCCAACTCTACAAGATAGACCCTAACTTCTCCACCACCTACCAAATGTTGGGCACCAACTCAGTGGTCATTAATTTCCATCTTCAGGACGGGTTGTTGTGTTGTCTAGGTCATCTCTGCATTCCATTACGCGAGCATGCAAAGATTATTTGGGAAGATCACTATAGTCGGGTGGAAGGACAATTTGGCATCGAAAAGACAATGACAATGCTACATAAACATTTCTACTGGTTGAAACTTCGACATGATATCGACAAGTATATTAGGTCCTGCACTGCCTGCGTTATTTCCAAACTGACCACTAAGAAACATGGCTTGTATACCCCTCTTCTTAGTCCTGATAGGCCATGGGAATCCATCTCAATGGACTACATGTCAAGCCTCACATCCACCAAGAGGGGAAATGACTGTGTTTTTGTGGTTGTTGATCACTTTTCAAAGATGGCGATTCTAGCCACCTGCAAGAAGAACATCACAGCAGAAGCCACTGCCAAGATCTTCTTTGAACAAGTATGGGTAAATTTTGGGATCCCACAAACCATTATCTCATACTGTGATAGTTAGTTCCTCATCACATTATGGTCGAGCCTCTGTTCACTATTGGATACCAAGCTCACCAAATCCACTACTTTCCACCCCCAGATAGATGGACAAACCGAGTTCATCAATTAGATGATCATACATATCCTCCACATGTACAATTCAAAACACCTCTGCACATGGGATGAGAGTCTTCCCTATGTCGAACATAGCTACAACCGAGCCCTGCATAGCTCGACTAGACACAACCTCTTTCACGTGGGGTTGGGATTCCAGCCATTGGGCCCCATGGATGTTGCACTACCCCTGGTGACCACCTCAACCGAATCGTCCCCTGCTCCACCAGAAGCTGACAAATCCACCAGATTCGTTGAGCGGATCCAACACATCCGCCAACAGGTTCAGGATATTCTACAAAATTCTAATTCCAAGTACAAGCAACATCATGATCAACATCGTGTGCCACATAAGTTTCAGGTGGGTGAAAAAGTTTGGTTGCACTTGCAGAAAGAATGCCTTACAAGGCCCCATCGGAAGCTCCGCACACTTTGTTATGGGACGTACACCATCACCAAGGCTGTGGGTGAAAATTCTTTTGAGCTCAATATTCCCCCTTTCCTTGGCCTGCACCTAGTCTTCAACATGGCTCTCCTTCGACCATATTTCCCACCATTATTGGACACCTCAGAGATAGCAGAACAATTGACACCAACATAGCTCAACCCTGAATGCATGAAACATGCATCCATTGATCATATCATGGACACACAGATTAAGGGCACTCATTAGAAAATGATCCATCTTTATCAAGTCGTCAAGGCAGGGCAACTCCTGCACCAAGGAAAGTGGCTCACCCGTGGCCAAATTCAGCAGAAATTTCCACATCTAATGGGGGAACTCAATGCAATGGATACCATTTCTTCCTAAGGAGTGAGTATTGATCTAGGTGGGTATCGGTGGCCACCCACCTATTCCACTGGCTCGAAAAACAGTTTTCCACCTTGGCAGTTTTTTGGGTTCCAAACTCCTGGGGCCGTTTTGAGGCCCTAAATGATGTTTTTTGGGGATTTGAGGCCCAGGTGACTACTAAAGGAAATGCCTTGGCCAGTAAAAAAATGTTCCTATCGGTTAGAACTTTCCAACAGGCCATCGTGCGCCTAAAATGAAGATCGTATGCAAAAGTTACGACCCCGGGAAGTTGATGTACTAACTTACCCAAACAGGGCCCACATGAATTTTGGCACTTCATCTCCTAGGGTTAGATTTTTGGATGTCTAGGGTTTTTGAAATTCTTGTTTATGGTAAAACGACCTTCAAAGCCTCATGTAATGATATTCTTTTGAATGAGATGAACCATCACATCTCTTCTCAGATATAAGTCCCCACCATTCCAAGAAGCTTGTTTTCTGCTGCATTTTACAGTTTCAGCTTATTTCCTTATTGAATAGAAAACTAGTTTTATTGTATCTCTATTATTCTGTGTTAAGCATCTTTTAATAATCTATATTCATTTTGTTCTGCTCATAAAATCCAGATCATTGAAGTTAGTTAAAAATGAAAAATAAAAATCAAGGGTGGCCATCCAGGGAAAGCAAATAAACAAACTTATAGTAGACCACAACATGTAGTACCAATTCATATTGGGTTTAGCTAGGATCTCACACTCATTGACTACACCTCGAAAAGTCTCAATAGGGTCTATCATTGTAGTTGTCGAGGAGGATGATACAATACATCAATGTTAAGTGGATATGGATTATGAGAAAGCAGCTATGGAAATCAAACAAGAAGTCAAACAAGAAGCCCACAATAGGCATGTCTTCCATAAAAAATATCAAGTTTTATGTTTTGTGAGTCATCTTTTTTGTTCGACCAATTTTTTAGAATTTTAATTGTAA
>ML791667.1:45376-62919 GCA_009831015.1 Picea engelmannii
GTAGGATCTCTCTCGTTATATTCTCCAAGTCATTGAAAACAGGGTTATTATGTGCATGAAGGAATCCAGATCATCTAGAGGAGCGAGACGAGAAGTCCGGGGATAACTTCCAAGGTCCAGTGAGTATAAAAACAACAGTTTAGCAAGTGTTATAGTTATGTACTGGTATATGGATGTTTTGTGCTTCATTTCATATTTTTTATCCAATGTCAATCTATACACCTACCTAAATATTGTTGTCGGTTGCAAGAATGATGCCTCCAAAGAATCCCACCACCATGAAATCTCCAAGAGCACCAAATCTACAGGAACTAGAGGTGGGAGAAGGTTCCTCCCCAGTGGTAGCAAGACAATTGGAATTCTCTCCAAAATCGGTGCCCGTCATCAAAACCGCCACCAAGAAAGCTTTCGTTCAACCCCCAGCCTTTGGAGACATAGAGGTGAAAATTGGGACCAAGAAAGTATTCCCACGTTGCGAAGAAATTTTCAAGAATATTAAGCAGGAATAACTCCATGAATATACTTCACACAATGATCCAGATATGAGAAGACTTGACGATGAAGTCCTCCTGAATGTCCGAAAGGTGTATCTACACATGGTGGCAAGCAGGACTCTAGTATTTCCCTACATTGAACTCCTGAAATGGATTATTGATCACACTGACACACAAAAATGTTTGATTAATGATGAAAACGATGTCTGTGTCGAGGTTTTCCTTCCATTAGAAGTGTAGAATTATTACAAGCTCAGAGAGCTGAAAGAGTGGTTGAATACTGATTTTGTTTTGAGATTCTATGAGAAACATGATACCAGTAAGGTGATGGATTCCTGATGGAGAGAGGATAAAACGTTCACTAATCAGACCTATGAATGGTACCTGACGACTGACCTTAGAGAGCCTTACATCTATCTAATGGCCCTCCTCTGCAAATTGCATGGGGAAAAATACTACTCCAAGTTTTCAGAAGCTTGGATGCCTCTAGCGCATACTATAGCCATTTCTGGAATAGGTTTTAATTGGGGTGAAATCATCTCCAAACAGTTGATCACCTGCTTCTGGCAAGATCAGATGCAGAAATAAGGAGAAACCCCATCATTTTACATGGCATCTTATCTTCTGGTCGTCGTTTGCACCAAAAATTATTTCATTGGAATGAACTTAAGCTAGCATACCTCAGATATCATGGTCCATGTTTATTTAGGCATCTTGTGGGAGATCCGGAACAAGAAATACTACTCTCTCATATGCGACCAGTTTATCACACACATTCATTTGTTGTTGTTCAATAAAGAATGCCCAAGGCTGTCAGATGCAGCCAAAAAGATTATATCGAAGGTTGGCCACTGGTATCTGAATGAGTGCGATACCTACATTAGGATTTGCGATGCCACCGAAGCACCTCATCTGCTACATGTATATGTCCCTAATTGACTAATAGTAGGGGAAATATATTATCAGAGCATCCTTCATGGTTACAATGCTACTTTGGTAAAGGATAAGAAGCGGGCCTTCATACCCTATGGGTTCCATATTGGTTTCTACATGGTAAAGGACATCGCATAGGCCGAGAAAGAAGGGTTAAGCCAATTGGAGTTTTGATTTTAGACTGGCCGCTTTCGCAAGCATGACCCCAAGGGCCTGGTCCTGAAGCATGTGCAACATGTATCATCTTGTTTGTCATATGCCCACGGCATGTTTCAGGATAAAATCTTCACCGAAAATGATCAAGACTGGGAAGAGGTGATGGCGAGAATGGTTGACCCCAAGAAAACCAGATTCAAGAATATGAGTTGGAATGAGCAAGCAACAGCCCTGGAACAAACCGTTCAAGAGACCATCAAGACAAGAGAAGAAATGATATCAACCAGAGCGGTGGGATCTCCCTAGGGAACCACTGAAACGAGGGATTTCCCAGGAAACCCCAGTACAGGACATGAATTTCCACAAGGTTTAGGACATGCAAGAGAGAGGGAAACTTATGTATCAACATGCCTTGCAGATGATGGGTCTGATGCAGGATATCCTGGACTCCATTAGGTTGATAAGGTTTCTAACCGATAGACCAGAAGAGAGCCCAGCGGGGTTAAGCGGCCTTGATTTTTTAAACCTGGGTAACAACAACAGGTCAAATAAACCTGATTCCACAAGGCCACCAGTCAGATCGCTTGCAGGTGTGATGATTCAACCAGAGGCAAGACAAGTATCAGTTGAAGTAGGTGCACCTAATCCTTTGAGTGAATTTATAAATATATATAGTGATGATGAGAGCTTGGAGACATCTCTCGAGACCCCTGTGTAGATCTAAGAAGAAAAGGGACCTGAGAAGGCTGCTTTGCCTGATCCCAGGTTCTAAACCCAGGAGGCCTAGGGAAGCAAATAGAAACTGAAAATGCTCCCAAAACGAAGAGGCCTAATGCCTTGGAGACCTGAGAAGACAATCTGAAAGACAAGGAGGAACCCGATGAGTCAAAGGAAATATCCCCACAAAAGTAAATCAGTGTTCCAAAGACTGATGGACAAGTAAGCATCGGGTCTTTTCCCGATGTCTCTATTTCACTTGACACTCAGATCCCTGATAAGCGACGGGCAGAGGTTAGGCTCTCAGAGTACAATGGGAAAGTTGAAGAACACGATCTGGAACAAGTATACATCGCTGGAAATCTGGGAAACACATTCACATGGGGTGATCAGCAGATACCTGAACCGGTGGACGAGGTGGCCGATATCTATGCGATCTCCTATGATCGAAAGAAGAGGGACATTCCAAAGAACCACAAAGAAAAGGATAATCACGTTGGATCATTCCGTCCTCATAACCACAAAGGAGAATTTGATAAACACATAAAATTACAGAACATTTGTGCTCATCGACGCGCGGGGAGGGAAATTTCAGACTAGATGCCACCCTAGATAGAGCTAAACTAGATGAAAAAGAATTGGCTGCCACCCTGAAGGAGATATAACATTTGCGCCATCTGGATGAATACTATAAAGGCACCACTCAGACCACGGTTTATCTGAGAAGTGAGTTTGAAGCGGCTTCCAACATGTTCACACACAAGGGACACATGTTCACTGCGAAGATAGCCGATATGGAGCGATCGCATGAAAGGGCGTAGCAAGCTGTAGAAAGACTTGAATACATTGATGTAGTCTAGCAGGGTCGATATAAAGAAGAACATGACATCTGAATGTTGGGAAAAAGTAGTCTTGATCGTATGAAGCGATCGACCGAGTATTGGGCTAAGATGTCTCAGGAACCACACAGAGAAATTCAAAAGAAATAGGCAAAATGCGAGAAACATTGGGGTAAAATCAACAAATCAATGAAGGATATAGGACTCCCTGAGTTTGGCAACCCCGATGACTTCATCAACTTATGCGACATAGTCGAATCGCATGCCAAGCAGTATTTGCTATGGACCGAAGAGATAGACAAGGTGATCGATACGTCGCCAAGAAAAGTGAAAATATTTATGGAACATTCGATGAAGACTCAAACCGTGCTACAACAGTTAAACACCAGTCTAGTGAAGTACTGAGCGCATGCGGTGGAGATCAGAGGATTCTATGCGGCTCCGATGGAGCAACATCGGTTTCCATGGGCCCAAACTTGCAAGGATTTGTATATCAGTTGGTTAGAGTATGAGGAAATTCACCCTTTCAAGTGATATATCGAGTTGAATGTTAAAGAAACTATTAGAAGAGGATGCCACGTCGCAAATTTTGTTTTTTTCAAACTACACTTAGGCATTATTTTCAGTTGGATTTTATGTTATAAATAAGAACATCGACCAATTAGTTAGAGGTCGATGGTTGTTGCAAGAAATATTTCTTTCTGGTTGTTAAGAATTATTTTGAAGCTTCTTTGAATTGAGAAGTCCTTATGGACCAGAGACAAGTTATTTTCATCAATTGCATGTGTGATTGGATGTGGAGAAGAACTATTTCCTATCATGTTTCATGAATGATGTTGTAATGAGTAAGAGAAATTAATTATGTTGTCAAGTTATCTGGTGCAATGTTTTGTTGTTCTTTTCTTTAATGATGAATATGAATCATTGTGTTATTATGTGATTAATGATTATGGTACATGAATTATTTTTCTTTCCATTATCTTATTGCATATGTGTTTACTTTCTGATAATTAGTATCTCAGACAGTAATTGGATGCTCACATGGTTAATGTATTAGTACAAGGCATGTGGTGTAAAATTGTTGTCTGCATGATTGAGCAGTGAGTTATCCCAAGTTCAGCCTCTTCCCCTTAGT
The DNA here is from genome assembly GCA_009831015.1 of Picea engelmannii. Classification (NCBI taxonomy): domain Eukaryota; kingdom Viridiplantae; phylum Streptophyta; class Pinopsida; order Pinales; family Pinaceae; genus Picea; species Picea engelmannii. The sequence continues at coordinate 49,651 of ML791667.1, forward strand.
TAAGATTAATTCTATTTTTTTTCTGAGTTAGTTTATACCGACTTACATCTCATATCGCTGCCACCCAAGAGAAAATACAAAAAATAAATAGTCCAAACTGAAGGAAGATCTTTCACAAGAAAACGTAAATCCCATCGATAATTTTGTCGGATCACAAGATCTGGAGAACCATTTCACTATTAAAATTTGTAGAGTTTAATTAGGCCTCAGTGGTGGGTTTGGTTCCTATTGTTGAATAAAGGGATTTAAGGCCCATCAATAGGTGATTGGCCTCTAGAGGCCCCATATGATGACCACATGTTCCACCAGGCTCATAAATGCCTCCAAAATAAAAACCCTAGCTCTGGATGACGTCTAGGGTCATGATGGTGATGTACAGGGCCCTCAAGGGCCAATGTCCATATAGACAAGAAAGGCCCCCCTGAGTCTAAGTATTCCAGGGTGCCTCCAAAGGAAACATCCTTATTTTTCCTGGTGCAAGTATTCAATTTCTTCTTACCCCTAGATGGGGTTGCAACATCCATATGTGGGCCTTAATCCCCCATGAAGGTTTGAACTAATCATTCCCTCATGTGAACATGTCCATCGAGAAAGGTCTGTCAACAACAACAAGTATGTGCCCCTCTAGGGGCTCATAAGTCACATGAATCATAGCATGTAAATCACATCCAATAATGTAATTACCTAAACTTGTGCATCAAACCCCCCCTTAAACTAGACAAATGCTCAAAGACGTTATGCAACTTGACAAGTTAGGTTTGGATAAGGTCTCAAAGTGTCCTATTAGGCTAACATCTCTTAAGTTTGGGGTGTTTCCTAGGTGGGATATAATCGAAGTCATTTAATTGTATGAGGTGGCATAGGGTAAGTATTTGGGCATGGGGTGCATGTAATAACATGAAAATGTAAAGTCTTACAGGTGGGTACCTTTCTAGAGGGTGAGATTCACCTTGTCATAAATGAAATTGTTTCCTATACCATTCATTTCTTTTTATTATTATCTTTATTTCTTTTGATCTTTTTCTTTTGTGCTTCAAGGGAATAGTTGAGGACCATTGTCCTGGCTTGATGACCAGAGGTGACAACATTATCCACAAACATTTCATGGAAATGAGAAGGTTGGCTCGTGATGACACCCCCTTTCTCTTGGCTATGCCACCAAGAGACACTACCCTAGTTTGGTGACCATATAGGTGGTAGTGTCATACCACTACATTCCCATGGTCATAATAGGTTGACTTGTGATGAGACCTCCTATCAATCAACTAGTACCTTGAGTGTTTATGTATCTTATGGGTCCCCTTTTCTTACTGATAATATTTTCACTTCTTTCTCGGGGATCCCTGGGAGAATCATCTCAAAGGTTTCAATATTGGCTTTTAACTCTTTCCAGCTACTTTTACCCTCTGGGCCTTTAGCGCCTTCTTCCCACAGGGTAAGGTACAACCCTTCCTAGCATATCCAATCCCAATTCCCAAACAAGGATAGGGGAGATGGAAGGAATAAACATGGAAAGTGGTAAGTATGGAGCGAACAGACGATGACTCTTCACAGACCCACCCAATAGCAACCCATCCTAAATGGAAACCAACTTTCTAGGGCATCAGTTACCCTTCCAGGTATAAATGAGGCAAAGAGCATAATTTCCAAGAAAACGTCATGAAATGAAGAAGGATTCAATACAACATATTCAAGTATTTTAAAAATCAGAGTGATATAAACCATGATACCCGGACTCATTACCTCATGGAGCAAGACCCACCACTACTTCAGGACCAGGTTGGTGGGATGGATACTACTACTAGTGATGAATGTATTGCACTGAAGAAAAGAGGGGCCTTATGGGGCCATGCTCAAGTCATATGGCTCTTGGCACTCCATGTCTAGAACCTGTGGGACTCAAGATGTGATCTCCTTAGTTATCCATAGGCTAGGGGATAACATTTGGATCCAAATCGGGGACATTTTCTCACCGTAGAGCGCATGAGAACCTCATCACATCTGGTATGATATGTTCCTGCTAAATCTCAGCAAAGGATATTAGTAATCCCTAGGGTGATTATATCACCCCTTTTTCATATATGATATAATAAACAAATAAAGGGAATCTCTAATTGATACAAGTGGATATTGGTGGCCACCCACCTTTTTCGACTGGCTCAAAATAGTTTTCTGACAATTTTGGCAATTTACTAATTTTAGCAGTTTTTAACTTCCAGGGCCATTTTGAGGGCCCAAATGAAGGTTTTTCGAGATAGAGGTTCTCAATGATATCTGAAGGTGTAATTGAGACCCCAAAATAAATCTCCTCGACGATACCTTTCCAATGAGCTATCATACGCCTAAAATGGAGATTGTATGCAAAAGTTACGACCCCGGGAAGTTGATGTACTAACTTACCCAAACGGGGCCCACATGAATTTTGGCACTTCATCTCCTAGGGTTAGGTTTTTGGATGTCTAGGACTTTTGGCATTCCTGTTTATTGTAAAAAGGCCTTCAGAGCCTCATTTTAATCATCTTCTTTCAAATGCGAGTAGCCGTCACATCTCTTCTCAGAGATAAGTTGCCACCATTAGAGTCTTTCACTCTGTATTTTTACAGTCTTTGTACATTTATTTCAATAATAGAAATCGTGTATTACTATATCTCTGTGTTTATGGTTGCATCTCTGATATATTTATGTTATATTATTGAATATCTGTGATATCTCTTTGCATTTCTTTATTATATCTCTGATCTCATTTCGTGCCGAAAATGATCTGGATCACTAATATAGCATATGATCATGAGCATACATATATACATAATGAAACAAGATAATATGAAAACGAAACTACAACTATACTAACATGATATGAAAATGGTATATACAATGGATGCAAATGCCTACCTATTCTACCTCACTTGTACTTACCTGTCAAATGATAACTATAAGCATACAACTAGTAAAAACACGCTAGCAATGTATCATAACACCTACCTCTGTGCTTCATCATAAACAAAAAAAATTACAAGTTAAGAACAAAATAAACATGATTTAGAGCATGCATTATATCATAGGAAGTCATAAAGTCTAGCTCATGGAGGCGGGAGGGAGGGACAAAATCATGCCAAGTCACCCTTCCTGAAAAGCGATTAATCCATCTCAGAAAAGGATCATGAGAGTTCAAGGATTCAAATGGATGGATCAAAGAGTCTGAGTGTTGACTACCTTGGACATCACCACTCCCTGAGGTCTTAGAAGTAATTAACAAGTACTTAGAGGGAAACTGACAACTTCTCAAGGGAAAGATGAAAGCTAGAGATAATAAACTTGTTAAGGCATTCAACCTCCCCTTGAATTCTGACAGAATTTTTTTCCCTAAATAAAACTTGAAATAAGAGACATGTTCTCCAACTACATCCTTAGTGACATAAAGAGGTAAAGCAATCAGAGGGAGCTGGATAACCTTGTCACAAGTATCCTGCTTCGGGAAATCAACATCCTCACCTTTATCAAAATTTGAGCGCAACGACGGTTGATAATATTCTTCATAGAATAAATCCAAGTGCTCAAAGGAATACTCATCAAAATCCTTAAGGTATGACCTAAAATCATTAGGGGAACATTGCAATGGTTCATCCTTGGGTGCTTGGAAAACTTTTGTAATTATATCATCATCTTGTTGCCAAATGTCAAAATTATTAGGAACATCATATATTTTTGTAAAGCCAACATTCGAAGATGGCCTTCCATATCATAAATGGGATCCTCATCAGAACCAATCACATCCCACTTACATCTTCCAACATGTATGAACTCATCAATATTATCAGCCATGTCACTAGCTTTATCATAACATGAAGGATTTAATGCATCCAAGGGCTCCTCTAATACTTTTTTACTTTCCAAATCATAAAATAAAGCATCTTCAAAATCTTGGAAAGAGAAATAAATTACCGTATTCACTTCTTGATGTGTAGGATCATAAAAGGATTGGATGACTTCATCAAATGGAATATCATCTAGTACATCATCCCCAAGACTCATCTCTTTAATCATCTTTTCGCCTTCATTAGAAAATGAAGGACCTAGATCTTCCAAGGGTTCCTTTACTTCTTCACCTTTTGAATCATAGAACAAAGTGTCATCAAAATCCTGGAAAGGAAAATGATTCACCTCATTCTCTTTGTCTTGTGCAGGAGAGATGGGGTCTTGGAGATCTTAATCAGATGAAGGAGCGGATAATAGTGCTTCATCCTCATAAGTCACTTCTTTAGTCAAGTCTTTACGTCATTCAATTCAATCATGGGAAAAATCTTTCTCCTCTTCAAGGGGTTGACAACCTTACTCATAAATATCTCCTTTCATATCAGAGGGTTCTTGGTATTCAGTATGGTACACATCTCTGAGATCTTCCACAATATCAGTGGTGAATCATTCGTCCTCTAGGGATATTGCAAGATTTTGAAGGGCATATTCATATGTCTAGCAGTGTGGTTTCACAAACTCAATAAAACTACTAACGAGGTCTATGAAAGATGATATACCCTTATCTTCAAAACAACCCTTAATCCATTCTTTCAAAAAGGATGACATGGATAGTATGAACAATTTTACCAAAACATTCTCCCCTTCAAATTCTATCTCACTTATATACTTCAGGAATTCTACAATGTGAGTAATTTGGAGGCCTCTGAATCTTGGGGAGTTGTTTAACCATTTTATATCAAGATAATAAGGGTATCCTTGAAAACTTTCAAAATCAATATTTGGATACACTTGTTCCTAGGGTGCCATCGTCCCATATCTTGGAAATATCACAAAGATGAGAGTAAGGTGGCACCTTGGAAAAGGTTAGTAGAGTCACTAGATATCCTCTTAAGGATTATTAAATGGAGTGAGGGAATCACCCTCAGTGGAGTCTCCAAGTAAGATTCGTAAGATGAAGGATTTGAGGAAAATGCTTACCAAAAAAGTGTCATTGAGGAATAATGACTCAGTGTTCCCCGACAACGATGCCAAAGATGTTATCACACAATCTGTACCTTCCCAAATCCCAAGGAAAGTAAGGGATATTGGTTTAACAAACGAGATATCCTATCGGTGTCACCTTAATAGGAAATCCTCACTTTCTAGGGGTAGGCAAGGTATACCCTAGGGGAGGCATCCCCGATAACCTAAATGGATGGAAAATTAGGGTTATGTTCAAGATGTATTCCCCCCTCTCACTGGTTATCAAAATCACTAAATTTTTTTCTTAAAGATGAGGTTAATGAATTTCTTAATGTACCTTCCTGGAACAAGACAATATAGTATGCATGTACAATAATTCCAAGTACAGAAATGATAATAACACCTCAATAGACAATGGATAGTGACAATAAGTGCTAGCTAATATAAAATTGCATCAGTTAATAAGTTTACAAAAACAATTGATAAAATGTAACAACTGCAACAAATACTCCTCATAAAATCTTGAAAAGACTATGAAAAGATGAAATTGAGTAAGTAGTATGATAATAACTTGTCATAAGCAATTTCTGAAGTGGTTGGCTAGAAATTAATGTTGAGTATGTATAAAATGTGTTGCAATTAGATGGATGTAGAAAACATTTATAACAACATCAAATAAGTTAGTGATCTAGGCTAAACTAGGGTTAGAAATAGTTAGTAAAAGCTTAGGAGAAGAGTGTTCAAGTGTTTAATCAATCCTTCAACAAGAGAGAGGAAAGAACTAGTGCCTTCGGGGTTTATGGAGTAAATTATATCAGCACATTAACTTGGAGAGACAACAATGATTATACTTGTCTAAAATATAATAAGGTGGAAGCTTGAGAAGTAGTACCTTAACTTCTCAAGCACCAAGCCTCAAAGAGAAGGTTCAACTAGGGTGTAGGAACTTCTAGGTCCTAGTGATTTCTCCTATCCTTCGACTCTTGAAAAATATTTAATGCAATAAAAACTAGACAAAAATTATAAAGTGATAGCACTTTAGGGCTCTAGAAGTTTGTCCAGACAATATATTCTTAAGAAAAACTAGCAAAATAAAGAGCAAGAAAGAAGCACCTTATGTTTCTTACTTTTAGGCTTTCAAGAAAGCAATTTCATAATCTTACATATGAACAAGTAAACATACCATAGACATTTATCATGAAATGAAAATTGCAAATTTACTTAGTTCACCAAGAATAATCAAGCACAAAACCCCTAGATTTGCCAAAATTCCACCAAGAAATGATCCAAAATGCATCCAAAATAGCCTCCAAGCAAGTGTGCCTTGGTAATTTCAGCCAATAACCCCTTTAGGGAGAAACTTTCAGTCCTCCCTCTTGTGAGAGGTGAGTTATGATGTAAAAATGAGAGTACTTTATGTTTATTTATACAAAATTTTGACCTTTAATTAATTTTCAGGTCAAAATAAGGCCGACCTAACCAATTTACAATAAAATTCAATTAATTTTCATCTAAATACACCTCCAAGGGTGATGTCATGCCTTCTAGGGTGACTTTGAGGCCTAAAGGTGGAACATTGAGCCTAAAATGTAGGGCGCTTGGCCTCTAGAGGCCCTAGATGATGCCCAAACATGCCACCAAGCTCATAGATGCCTCCAAAATGAAAACCCTAGCTCTGGATGATGTCTAGGGTCATGATGATGATGTCCAGGGGCCTCAACGACCAACTTCCATGTGGAAGAGAAAGCCCCCCTAGGTCTAGGTCTACCAAGGTGCCTATAAATGCAACGTCCTTTTTCCCGGTGAAAATATTCAATTTCTTCTTACCCCTAGTTGGGGTTGCAACATCCATCTGTTGGATTTAAGCCCCCATGAAGGTCCAAGCTAATCATTCCCTCATGTGTACCTATCCATCGAGGAATTTCCTACAACAACAACAAGTACGCCCTCCATAGGTTCATAAGTCACTGGGATCATAACATGTAAATCACTTCCAATAATTAAATTACCCAAACATGTGCATCAAATCCCCCCTTAATCCAGACAAATGCTCAAAGATTTTATGCAACTTGATAAGTTAGGTTTGGAGAAGGTCGCAGGGTGTCCTATTGGGCTAACCTCTCTTAAGTTTGGGGTGTTTCCCAGGTGGGATCTAATCCAAGTCATGTAAGTGTATGAGGTGGCATAGGGTAAGTATATGGGCATGGGGTGCATGTAATAATAGGGAAATGTAAAGTCTTACATGTGGGTTCCATTGTAGAGGGTGAGTTTCACCTTGACATAAATGCAATTTTTTCCTATCCCATTCATTACCTTTTATTCTTATCTTTATTTCTTTTAATATTTTTCTTTTGTGCTTCAAGGGAATAGTTAAGGGCCACTGTCCTGGCTTGATGACCAGAGGTGACAACATTATCCATAAAAATTTCACTAAAATGAGAAGGTTGACTCGTGATGAGACCCCCTTTCTCTTGGCTATGCCACCAAGAGCCACTAACCAGATGGGTGGTAGTTTCATACTTCTACATGCCCATGATCATAATAAGTTGACTCGTGATGAGAGCTAATATCCATCAACTAGTACCTTGAGTTTTTATGTATCTTATGGGTCCCATTTTATTACTGAGAATCTTTTCACTTCTTTCTCAAGGATCCCTAGGAGAAGAATCTCAAAGGTTTAAATATTAGATTTTAACTCTTTATAGCTACTTTTACCCTCTGGGCCTTTATCCCCTTCTTCCCACAAGGTAAGGTACAAACATTCCTAGCGTAGCCAATCACAATGCCCAAACAAGGATAGGGGAGATGGAAGGAATAAATATGGAAAGTGGTAAGTATGGAGGGAACAGATGATGAATTTTCATATACCCACCTAGTAGAAACCCATCCTAAAGGGAAACCAACTTACTAGGGCATCGTGTTACCCTTCCAAGTATAAATGAGCCAAAGAGAATAATTTCCAAGAAAATGTCATGAAATGAAAAAGGATTCAATACAACATATTCAAGTACTTCAAAAATTAGAGTGATACAAACCATGATACCCAGACTCATTACCTCATGGAGCAAGACCCACTGCTACTTGAGGACCAGGCTAGTGGGATGGATACTGTTGTTGGTGATGAATGGACTTCATTGAAGAAAATAAGGGCCCTCTAGAGCCATTCTCAAGTCATATATCTCTTGGTACTCCATGTATAGAACTTGTGGGCCTTGAGACATGATATCCTTAGTTATCCCTAGGCTAGGGGATAAAAAATACAACCAAATGGAACCATTTTCATCCAACTCGGGAAGACTAGTTTGAGTTTGGCACTTATTTCCAATCACCTTCTATAAGAAGGATACATGAAAAACATGATGGAGCTTAGAATGACTGGGAAAAGATAAATGATAGGCCACCTGTCCCACTCACTTGAGAACTGTATAAGGACCATAAAATTTGGGCACCAATTTCTGACAATGGTCAACCTTGAGTGAAGTCTTCTTATAAGGTTGCAGTCAAAGAAAAACCTAGTCCCCTTCAACAAATTGGAATTCTAACTAACCTTGATCTACTTGTTTCTTCATGCAATTATATGCCATGACCAAATTCGCTTTGAGGGTATGAATAATAGCCTCTTTAAATGTAAGAGTTTGATCAACCGCCTGGACCTTAGAGACAATGGGAACGTATTAGAGAATTGAGTGTGGATTTTGTCCATATACAACATCAAAAGGAGTCATCCAAGTAGTTGTATGGTAAGAAGTGTTGTACCACCATTCAGTTAGGGGTAACCATTGACCCCATTGTTTTCCATTCAGATGCAAAACACTTCAAATATGCTTCCAAACACTTGTTGACAACTTCCATTTGACCATCATTTTGGGATGATAGGCGATGCTAAGATGCAATTATGTTCCCTGTAGCCTAAACAATTCTTGCCAAAAAGTGCTGGTGAAAGTGAGATCTCTGTTAGAAACATTAAAATGAGGCATGCCATGAAGCTTGAATATATGATCTATGAAAATTTGATCCACAGTGGAGGCGGTGAATGGATGTTGAAGAGCACAGAAATAAGCATACTTGGAAATATGATCAACTACCACCATGATGACTAACATATTTATCGATTTAGGTAAGATAACAATGAAATCCATAGAGATATCCCTCCAAATAGCGGGTGGGATCGGAAGTGATTGTAGTGTGCCCGGGGTTTTTATTGTTTCTCCCTTGTTGTGTTGACATACATCACATTCTTCCACAAAAATGTGAACGTCCTATTTCATACCATCCCAAAAAAAAGAATGTTTGACCTTGTCATAGGCTTTGGTAAACCTTGAGTGCCCAGTTGTGGGTGTAGCATGAAGCTCAAAAAGAACCATAGATTTAAGTTGTGATTGTTTACTTAAATACAAATTACCTATATAGTGAATCTCATCATTGTGCCAAGATTACCCTGGGGAAACTGGAGAATTGTATTGCAATTGTTGGATCAGGCATGAAATTTTGGGATCTTGCAACCATTCCTAGCAAACAACTTGGAGAAAATATGGTACATTGAAGGAGAGGTAAAAAAGGGACCCTTCATCTTCATATTTTCTTGAAAGAGCACCAAAAACCACATTGTATTTTACTTTCTTGTAAATTATCTTATAATCAGATCCAAATATATTAGTCACCCATTTTTGTTGCTCCGAGGATGAAAGACATTGCTCCATAAAATACTTGAGGCTCTGATGATCTGTCTTAACTTGGAAGAGTTTCCCCAATAGATAAGGATTCTAGAGATCCACTGCATGCATAATAGCCAACATTTCCTTTTCATAGATTGATTGGCCCAAATTTTGCTCGGACAGTTGTTTGCTATTAAAGACCAAAGGCCAGCCATATTGCATAAGGATTGCTCCAATTCCTCTCCCAGAAGCATCACATTCCAGGACAAAGGTATTTGTTAAGTTAGGAAGGGCCAAGACAAGAGTGGTTCACATAGTCTCCTTTAAATATTGAAAGGAATAATCATTGGTTGGAGTCCAAGTGAAATGATTATTTTAAAGGAGAGAAGTGAGAGGCGTTGAAATCTTGCCATAATTATTAACAAGATTTCAACAATATCATGTTAAACCCAAAAAATCATGCAATATTTTGAGAGTCTTAGGGCGAGGCCAATCCTGCATAGCTTCAATCTTCTTAGGATCCACCTTTACACTCGCCTTTCCAACTATATGACCCAAGTGCTCGACTTTTGAGGCTCCAAAAGAATATTTAGATTGTTTGAGGAAAATTTGGTTCTGAGGGAGTAGATGAAGAAGTTCATTCACGTGAACAAGATGGGTGGTCCAAGTTTTACTATAGATGAGAATATCATCAAAGAAAACTAAGACAAAATGATGGAGAAAAGGATGGAAGACATGATTCATGAGGCTTTGGAAAGTGGAGGGAGCATTACACAAGCCAAAGGGCATGACCGAGAATTCATAGTGGCCCTCATGAGTTCGAAATGCGTTCTTAGGATTTTCGGCCTCTTTCATACGTATTTGGTGATAGCCAGAATGAAGATTGAGCTTAGTAAAGAAATTGGCACCACTTAATTCATCCAAGAGTTCATCAATGAAAACAATGGGAAATTTGTCTTTGATGGTGAGTTTGTTTAGGGTGCGAAAGTCAAGACACATGCACCAAGAACCTTCATTCTTAAGTACCATGACCACAGGAGAATAATAGGGGCTAGTACTAGGACGGATAATGCATGTGACAAGCAGTTCTTGAACAATTTTCTCAATTTTATTTTTATGGGAAAAGGGATGACGATAGGGATGAACATTGGGAGGAAGGATACCGAGTATGATGGGAATGGAATGATCATGAACACCACGGGAAGGAGGAAGTCCCTGGGGAGTGGAAAAGACAACTTGATTCTTGGAGAGGATGGATTGGAGGTCCGGAGGCACAGAGGATGTTTCAATGGCTTGAATGGAAGGGAGTCATGAAATAATGTCAGAATGACCTTTTTTGAGGAGTTTTTCCATGTAATGGGAACTGGTGATCTCAGGGGAACCTTTTTTTATTCCTTTTAATTTAGAATATTGGCCCTCCTGGTTGAATTGCATGGTTAATTCCTTAAAATCCATGAGAATGGGGACCAGATTCCTTAACCATTCGACACCCAACACAATGTCACAACCACCCATGTTGATATAAAACATATGATATTTCATGTGGAACTCACCAATATGGAGACACACATTTTCACAACACCCCCAACATTTCATGGACCCGCCATTGGAAATCATCATTTGAAAGTTGTTTACTACTCGAATATAACAACTAGTTTTTTGGGCAATGAGGTGATGAATAAAATTATGGGTGTTTCCACTGTCAACAATGATGATGACCTTCCAATGCTTAATGTAACCAATGATCTTGAGGGTTTGGGGAGTAGAGAATCCAGTGAGAGAATTCAGGGAGATGACTGGTTCTACTTCTGAGGGGTTTGAGGGTGGAGTTAGGTCAATGTGTTTAGGTGATTCAGTCATAGGGGGAGCCTCGACCTCTTCTTCAAAAACATCCTCAGAGATGGCCATAAAAATATTGTGTTCCTTCCACTTATCATTTATGCCCAGGAAAATATTTATCATTGAAATTATAACAAAGGCCCTTGATTTGGCATTCATCCATTTCTTCTCGAGTCAATTTTGGATTTTTAGTGGAGTGGAAGTGATTGGTTTAGTGCGAGGAATAATGGAGGGTTTTTTTTTTTGAGAAGATAAAACTTATTGTTCTTCCTTATCTCTTTTAGTAGCTTCTACCTAACTCTAGGGGTAGGCCATTTGGATGTGGGAACAAATCTCATCATTGAGGCCATTGATAAAGAATTCTCGGAAAAAAAAAAGCATCAGACATGCTCTCTGTGTGGAAAGCCAATCACTCAAAATAAATTATAAAGTATTCCATTGTGCCATATTGTTTCAACTTTGTCAAACGACCTAAATGGTTTTTGTTAGTGTCAAATCATTCATAAAGCTCTGCAACAAATTATGTCCAAGCCACATACCCTTGGCATACATTTTTTCTCCATTGCCACCATTTCCAATGTTCTTGATATAGATGGAGAACATCATACCGAAGTTTGGCCAACTCGTCTGTAATGTCGTACAAAGAGAGTTACCCATCTGGTGGGATACAAGCCATAAAATTTGTTCACATCTGTGTGTGGAAGGTGTATGTCACGCTGAAAGTGATGGGGATGAAAAGCCTGGGAATTGGAGGAAGTTTCACCTTCAGGGTGAAAAGGTGGGTCAGAGGAGGTAAGGTCTCCAATGATATTCATCTTGGCGCAGATCAGGCCAGTGAAGGATGCAAGATGGGTAGAGAGGTCATGTTTCAGGGTTTCCATTTTTTCATCTATGGTGGAATGAATGTTTTTATTGATGGTGGTATTATTGGCACTAAGCTTTCGCACTTCCTACTGGGTCTCTGGGAAAGCAAAGGATAGGGAATTGAGGCAAGATTCAAGGTATTGGATACGAGTGTGGGCCATGATGAAGGGGGGAAACAAAAAGGGATAGTTGGGACCACACATAAAAGGGGTTATGGGTGAAGGGTATCAATGCAATCAAGGTGATGAGGGGAATCCAATGGGGTAAGTCCCAAATAAAGGGGGTGGAAGGGGTTTGGGTCCACGGAAAAAAATTTGCTGAAAAATGATAGGTATGTCTATGATCAGGGTGAAGAGAGGAATCCAATGGGATAGGGATCAATTTTGTTTTTTAACTCCTGCATAGTTATACTCTGATCTAAAGAATATTGCAATGTTGAAAGGCCCAAATTCTTAATAGGAAAAAATGTGTAGTAATTTCGCAACCAGAATGTAGGAGGTAAAGTTGCATGACAATAGATCTTGTATATTCTATTTTTGTTTCCATCCTAAGGGTTACGGTATTTAGGGTTTCTACAGAAAATGGATTTCCCTATGTTATAGCTCTCTGAAACATGTGTGAGGTCCGACAATAGTACTCATCCCAATATATCAAGGCACCAACTAAGGAGGCTAGATTGTGCCCTTAGTTGTACTACCCAACTAGAGAGTATCTTCCTGAGTGTTGTTCTTGGTGGAACTATAGCAGTCAAGCGACCGATCGACTTATCTACGGAGGGATTTAGGATATCTAGGTTGATCCATATACATGTGTTGTATGATGCCCTACCACTCAAAGGGGTTATAAGGGTAGCCAACAATGTGTGCTTAAGTACCACATGTATATCCTACATGTATGTTTCCTTAACCATGGATTCATGCACTAAACGATGGATCTTTGTATCTTTAAGACACCAAAATACGTCTCTACCCTG
>ML791667.1:90920-148860 GCA_009831015.1 Picea engelmannii
TTAGGTTGATATATTATTTTCAATGAAAGTTTATTCGAGGTGAATCAACTGATGGTCAAAGTCAAGTTTGATTGACAACATCGAAAGAAGGTCTAAGTCGAGGTAGATCGACAACAATTCGAAGGTCGAGGAATTCGACCGGGTAAATTTAAATTCGAATATATAGATGTCAAGTCAACCAAAAAGAGGTTTAAGTGCAGACATGAGATGAGCGACTAGATACTAAATGGAGGTCGACTGGTAAACCCAACTTGGAGTCAACTGTAACAGAATCTCGAGATTTGCAGGATTTGTAGCCAGTGATATGCATGGATATGTAACCGCTTTTGGGCACCAATATTTAGGATTTTTCATGTTGTAAAGCCTATAAAGAGGAATTTTGTAAGGTTGTAAAGGCTAATGTTATAATACACTTATCCAAGTGAATGCATGTGTAGTTGCGGGTTGTTGGTCATGTATATGTAAGCCGAATTGGCTACAAGGTTGTTATTTCTTGAGCAAGAGGGTAGGAAGTTGATTGTGTCTTAGGTGTGGACTAAGGTTAGACATGTAACCTTTTATTCTGAATGAATAATACAACAAGAGAGAAGAGCGATCAAAGGAATGTTGGCTTTCTCGGCTAAGGGTTTCTAGGGTAAAATCTTGGTGTATTGTGTGATTTTTTGTGTCATGATTTCTTGATTAATTCCTTCTTCTCTTCTGCTAGGATTAGTGTGGAAGTGTCCTACATTTCCTGACATGTGGTATCATAGCTTAGGTCTTCCTTGACAAGTGAGTTATTAGAGTGGTGTAAGGCTTTGGTGAGTATATCAGATCTTGATTTTCCAATATTGAATATGAGAACTAACCCCTAGGTATAGTAAGAGTCGTAAGTCATAAAAAAATTTAAAGAACATGGTAAAGAATGGAGAGTAGTTCCATAATAGATATAGAAAGATTCAATGGCCATAATTTTGAGCTTTGGAAGCTTAAAATAGAATATCTTGTTGTGGATCAAGAACAATGGAAATCAGTTTGTCTACGTACCCAGTTGACAGGCATGTCGATGGAAGAATGGGAGAAGCTTGAAAGAAAAGAAAGAAGTACGATACGACTTTGTCATGTCGATTTGGTACTACTGAATGTCTCAGGTGAATATTAATACAAGAAACTATGGGAAAACATGGGAATCTTATACCGGTCGAAATATATGGTAAATAAGTTTTGTCTCAGAAAGAAACTGTATCTTCTGAGGATGAGTGATGGAAGTTGGGTGACTGAGAATTTAAATGTGTTTAACACTATGTTAAGATAGTTATCGTCTGTGGATAAAAATATCATTGATGAGGAGAAGTGTATCAGCCTATTATGTTCTTTTCCAAACTCCTGGGATATCTTAGTTGTGGCTATTGGGAGTAATACAACCACACTAGCGCTAGAGGATGTGGTTGCTTCTATGTTATCGAAAGAAATGAGAAGAAAGAACATGGAAAGATTGACCAAATATGATCTGGTAGTGAGAGATCGATTGGTAGACAAAGTTAAAGGTAGATTCTCCGATAGAAATTTCAAGTCGAAGGGTAGATCTAAATCCCCCGTTCAGTCAGTGCAAAGAGATTGGAAATGTAGTAAAGATGGGAATTATAAAAAATGATTGTAAGTCGAAGGAAAAATAAGGCAGTGATAGATCTGACAAGAAGCAGACAACTGAGAGAAATATGACCTTGGAAAAGGGAGGTGATGTGTATCTAGCGTTAACCAGTACACATTCAAATCAATATGTTTGGTTGATCGACTCAAGAGCATCCTATCATATGACACCACATAAAGAACGGTTATGTTAATATGAACAATATGATGGGGGTGATTTGTTCTTGGGGGACGACTCGAAAACCAGAATTGTCAGACGGGGAAGAGTCTAACTGACACTGCAGGATGGGAGGAAAAGAACCCTTCCAGGTGTGCTACACATTCCGGGTTTGGAAAGAAACCTGATACCTATCAGTAAGATGAGTGATGCAGGCATGCATACTCTGCTTCGGAAGGATTCATGCAAGATGGTCAGAGGTGCGATGGTCTTAATGAGAGGATTTCGGATTGGTACCTTGTACAAGTTGTTAGGGAATGTCGACTCCACTAGATGCAACAATATCGTTGCTCCTAAAATCGACTCGAATCGACTTGATTTCGACACAAATCAACTCGACTAAATCCATGTCGATTCAAACCAATTCGCTAAGACATGATGAACTCAACCTAACCAAGTAATGGCATGAGAGGATGGGAAACATTGGAGAAAAAATACTTCGAGCTATGCAAAGAAAAGGTATGGTCGAAGGTTTTCCTGAATTTGTTTTGGAAGTCAAATTTTGTGAACATTGCATATATGGGAAACAAAATCGGGTGAGATTCCCATCTAGAGCGATAAGGGCAAATGGGATTCTAGAATTGGTGCATAATGATGTGTTTGGCCCAGTTACAGTGCCTTCACTTGGTGGATCCCTATATTATGTCTCCTTCATAGATGATTTTTCCTGGAAGACATGGATATATTTCTTGAGGAAGAAATCAAAGGTTTTCGAGAGATTTAAGGAGTTAAAATCTCTTGTGGAAAAATAGAAAAAGAAGAGGATTAAAGTGCTAAGAACTGAAAATGGTGGTGAATTATGTGGAAAGGAATTTGATCAGTTCTGTAAGCAGTGTGGCATAGCACACCAAAATTCCACACCATATAACCCATAAAAAAATGGAGTTGCTGAGAGAATGAACCAATCGTTGATGGATAAGGCAAGGAGCATGCTCAGAGGTGTTGGGCTTGCACAAGAATTTTGGGCGGAGGCAGTCGAGACTACAATATATTTGGTGAATATGTCTCCTTCTTCAGTGCTAGTTTCTCAAAATCGATCATCAGCAAATGACCCTCCATTATCTTTAAATAGAGATCATGGACCAATCGGGTGTTAATACACGGATTAATGGTCGTTAATATCGAGGAGAATATGAACTGCCAGATCACTCTATGTCGGGAACATATCGTGACCATCAAATTTCCTAACTACAAATGATTACTAATGCATACTAAAGAAACACACTTTTACCTAAAGACACATTAGACCAAGTAGATATTAACTAACTCCTAAGTGTCTAAATATCCTAACATCCCCCCTTAAGAACAACTTGGGATAGGATTGAAGGATTTACAATAGTGACATGATATGAGAAGGAAGGAGGCATCAGAGCCTATCCCCCCTTATAGAGAACTTCTTGAACTCCTAACATAGATCGAAGTTTGGAAAACTTTGCTTCTATAAGAGTCTTTGTGAAAATGTCTACAACTTGATCTTCTGTAGGGAAAAAGAGCACTTCAATAACTTGATCATGAATGAGATTTCTGATGAAGTGCGTGTGTAGCTCGATGTGCTTGTTGCGATGATGTTGAACTAGGTCTTTGGTGAGCTTGATGGCACTCTGATTGTCGCACCAAAGGTTGGTCGGATGTTTCTACTGAAATTCAAACTCTAAAAGGATCTGTCGAAGCCACAAGGCTTCCTGACTTGCATTTACCGTTGCTCGGTACTCTGCTTCTGCTGAAGAAAGTGCAGTAGCCTACTGTTTCTTCGATCTGGATTATTTTCGGCACAAAATGAGAGCGAAGATATAATAAATAAATGCATAGAGATATCGTGGATATCCAATAATATAACAAAAATGTATCAGAGATGCAACCATAAACACAGAGCTAGAGTAATACATAATTTTCTATTAATGAGCGAAAATGTACAAAGACTGTAAAAATACAGAGTGAAAGACTCACTAGAATGGTGGCAGCTTATCTATGAGAAAAGATGTGTCCTCTACTCGCATTCGCAAGAATATAATTTTACAATGAGGATCCAAAGGCCTTTTTTATCATAAAGAAAATCCAAAACCCTAACCTCGGAAGATGAAAAGCCAGCAGTTTTGTGGACCCTGTTTTGGGTAGTTTGGTGTATCAATTTCCCGGGGGCGTAACTTTGGCATACGACTTTGTTTGGGGAGAACGATAGCTCGTTGGAAAGGTCTATCTGAGGACTAAAACAATTAATAGTAAATATCATGATGATATTTTTCGACCAGTAGATTCCCAAAAAGCATCGTTTAGGGCCTCAAAACGGCTCCGGAAGTTCAGGACCCGAAAAACTGCTAAAAATAGTAAATTACCAAAATTGCCATATTTTGATCCAATTGGAAAAGGTGGGTGGCCACCAATATCCACCTGGATCAATCCTCCCTCCTTAGGAAGAAATGGTCACCATTGCATTGAGTGCCCAAGGGAGAGGGAAAAGCGTTTGTTGAATCTACATCTTGATGAGTTGCTTGCCTTGTTGGATAAGTTGTGTTGCTTAGCTTGTGGAAGGTTGGCATGAACATGTGGCTGGAGGGGTTGGAACCTTTTAACCATTCTGGATACATGAGATGCTTGTGTGCAAAAGGAATCCTTACACTTTGTTGCAATATTGTTGACCTGTTTCTGTTGGATAGAAGGTGCTTGGGCCGAGGCTATAGTGGTTGCAGTATCCTTTTGTTCACCTTTTGAACAGATTGTGAAGAAGTTGAATTTTGTAGTATGAGATACTACCTTGTGGCACTGTTTAGGTGGAAAAGTAGTCGGAACTACCTCTAGTATTATTTAGAGATGACCCCCTAGAGAAACAATGACACTGCGGGGTAAAGACTCATAAACATCATGACACTTCCACATATATGGTTGGCCCAAGAGAACATCACATAAATCCAGTGGGGCAACATCACATAATACCTCATCCTTGAAGGGTTGGACGTTGTATGACAATTGAAATTGTTGGCTGACATGAAGATCTTGTCCCTTGCGAAGCCACCTGATGTTGTATGGCTACGGGTGTGGTGTTGTCGACAATCCTAATTGTTTGATTACCTCTACTGAGATGAGGTTCTTCTGGATTCCTCTATCAACAATAAAATGCAGTGTGGTCGCCTCCACCCACATCTGTGAATGAAAAAGGCACTCCCCCTCTTCAGGATCTATTGGTTCTTCTAGTTGAATTGTTGCGGTCATGACAATAGCAGTGGGGTCTAAGTCAATGATCTTTCTTTTACCAGTATTTTCATAATCATATTCTAAATCAAGGTTTGGCTCCTTGTCTTTGATCTCATCCACCAATGACTATTTTGAGCAACATTCATCAGTGTTCTGCCAGGGGATTTTGTGGAAATCACATGATTTTTCGGTGTCCTTCTTTGTCTTCCCGTGAACCTTCTTTTCCTGTGGCTTGGAATGGTTTTTGGGAGACTATTTATTAGGGATTTCTTTATCATACTTTGGTTGTTGCATATTTGCAGACCCAAACTCTTGTTTGTTCAGGTGCTTAAATTTATTTTTGATTTTAACAGCATATCAATAAGCAACATATCAATTTTTCCAAAAAAACCATTTCAGTTTGGATGTATCTGTGTAGAGCCCCATGGTATTTTAGGACCAAATGTCATCCGGAGTCTTTGATACCCATATTGGTGTGCAAGATATGGAAGGTATTGGTGAAATCTGGAATTGCTTGGCCCCTCTCTTGTCGCAGTGTGGTCTATCTCATGTACCAGTCCTCATAGTTGCCAATAGGGTAATATTGTTCCTTTACCGCATCCACAAAAAAATCCCAAGTGGGCTCAACCCCATATATACTAGACTCCTCTGTGGAACTTTTCTCTTAGTAATTTTCCCACCAATGTTTGACATGGGGGAGATATTTAAGGAGTGTGAAGGTGATATTTTCCCTATCGGAAAAATTATGAACAGAGAAATAACCTTCTAACAAATTTAACCATTTGTCTAGGGCATCCGCATCTATCTGACCTTCAAATACGAGAATATAAAAAATAACATGTACCTTGAAAGGAGAGATGCTTCCAAAGTGTTTGTTTGATTAAGATGTGCTTGTTTCTATCAACAGGCGTTGAAGGATGTGGGAAAAATTCACCATCACTTCATCCCTCTGTCGCATGAGAGCTTGCTCAAGCAACATATTGATAGGATTGTCTGATCCGTTGTTTTTATTTTCTTCTTCCATGGTGGGTTTCATGGGCGTGCGAGAGCAATTGTCTTCAAGAGAGACAAGCTCGAGACTCAACTTGCTATACTCGAACCTTTTCGGGGACATGCACTGAAAAAAACAATCAAGAGCGGCCTTCTCTGATACCAATGATCTGGATTATTTTCGGCACAAAATGAGAGTGGAGATATAATAAATAAATGCACATATATATCACGGATATCCAATAATATAATAGAAATGTATTAAAGATGCAATCATAAACACAGAGATATAATAACACACAATTTTTTATTAATGAGCGAAAATGTACAAAGACTGTAAAAATATAGAGTGAAAGACTCGCTAGAATGGTGGCAACTTATCTCTGAGAAGAGATGTGTTCGCTACTCCCATTCGCAAGAAGATAATTTTACAATGAATCTCCAAAGGACTTTTTTATCTTAAAGAAAATCCAAAACCCTAACCCCGGAAGATGAAAATCCAATAGCTTTGTGGACCCCGTTTTGGGTAGTTCGGTGTATCAACTTCTCGGGGGCGTAATTTTGGCATACGATCTTCGTTTGGGGTGCATGATAGCTCATTGGAAAGGTCTATCCGAGGAATACAACAATTAATATAAAATATCATGGGCGTATTTTCCAATCGGTAGATGCCCAAAAAATGTCGTTTAGGTCCTCAAAACGGCTCTGAAAGTTGAGGACCCGAAAAACTGCTAAAAATAGTAAATTACCAAAATTGCCAAAAAACTATTTTGAGCCAGTTGGAAAAGGTGGGTGGCCACTGATATCCACCTAGACCATTCTTACAGGCCCAAGTGACAGGTCCTAAACCAAGGCTGAAAACATAACTTGCAGTAGACTTATGATCATCAGGGTCGTCAGCCCAATCTGAATCAGTGAAACCAACCAATAAAGGAGTCCCCCCTTGAACTGTAATGTATCCCGAACTGAATTGTACCATAGACAGAGAGAAGTATTATTTTAGTTGTTTTCATATGGCTTTCATGGGGTGTTTTCATATACCAAGAAACAAGACCAACAACAAAGAAAAGATTAGGACGGGTATGACTCAAGTATAAGAGGCTACCAACTAACTGATGATATAGGTTGGCATCAACTTCAGGATAAGTATAGGTGGCAATAAGCTTGAATCCATACTGGAAGGGTGAAGGGGTTGTTTTATAATCATCCATGTGAAAGCGATGAATAAGGTCACAAGCATACTTAGAATGGCAAAGAAAAATTCCTTCATTGGTTTGCAAAACTTGGAGGCCAAGGAAATAGTGCAAAAAACCTAAGTCTGTCATTTCAAATTTCTTCTTAAGGATGGTTTTCACATGGTTTAAAAGTTTTGAGTCACTACCAATAAGGATAAGGTCATCAACATAAAGGACAAGGATTATGAGATGGCTTCCTACTTTCTTGGTATAGACATTAGGATCAAAATGGCATCTAGAGAATCCAATGTCAATAATAAAGTTGTCCATTTTGGCATACCAAGATCGAGTATCTTGTTTAAGACCATAAAGAGATTTCTTAAGGAGAAAAAAAAGGCTAGAGTCATTTTGGACATAGCCAAGAGGTTGTTCCATGTAGATTTCTTCTTGCAAATCTTTGTGCAAGAAGGTGGATTTAACATCCATCTGATGGACCTCCCATTTATGTGAGGCAGCAAGGGAAAGAACAAGGAAGATGGAATTCATTTTGGCTACAGGGGAAAAGGTTTCATTATAGGCAAATCCTTCAACTTGGGAAAATACTTTGGCAACTAATCGAGATTTGTGTCTTTCAACACTTCCATCTGATGCATACTTAGTTCTATAGACCCATTTACATATGACAATTTTTCTTCCTTTTGGAAGAGGTACAAGATCCCAAGTATCATTGGCCATTAAAGAATGCTACTCTTCATTCATTGTTGTATCCCAATTTGGATGACCTGAAGCTTCTGCAAATGTCTATGGATCATGAGTCTCTAAAACTTGAGCCAAAATAGAAGAGTCTCATTGGAACTATGAACGTGTCTGACGATGATTTAAAGGATCACCAACAAGATCACCAGCTATGTCTCGTGTTGAACGGACCCATCTAGGAAGTTGTGGAGTTGGTGTTGGTTAATTTTCAAAGGACTCATCTGGAGGAAGGTGAGAAAGAGGAGGTGGATTTTTATTCTCATTGTCATCGTCTGAAGAAGAAACTAGAATAGGAACAGAAGAAGGCACAAACATCGAATTAGGCTTGCAGGCCAAGAGATTTTCATCAAATTTAACATCTCTTCTAATAATAATTTCATTACAATGTGGTTGAAGAAGTCTGTAACCTTTGACATATTCAGAATAACAAAAAAATATACACTTCTTACTTTTAGGCTGCAATGCGTTCATTTTCTCATCACGAATATGAGCCCATGTTATACTGCCAAATACACAGAAGTGGCTTACATCTGGTTTAATTTTAGTCCAAGCTTCTTCTAGTGTTACATTTTTAAGAGCCTTTGTGGGAGTGTGATTTACTATGTAATTTTCACATTTGATTGTTTCCACCCAATACTTTAGACTTAATCCCTTATATTGGATCATAGAATTAGCCATTTATTTTAATGTGCAGTTCTTTCTCTTAGCAACACCATTTTGTTGTGGTGTATATGGAACAATGTGTTGCATTTGGATGCCCTATGTAGTGCAGTAAATTGTAAATTTATTGTTCACATATTCTCCTCCATTATATGTTATTAACTTTTGAATTTGATGTCCATATTACTTTTCTACAAGGGCCTTGTAGGCCAAAAACTTGTCAAAAACTTCGCTCTTAAGTTTTAAGAAGTAAAACCAAGTACATCTGGAAAAGTCATCAATGAAAGTTAAGAAATACTTGCACCTAGAAAAAGAAGGAGAAGAAAGTGGACCACACAAATCACTGTGAACAAGCTGCAAAGGGCTCAAGGTGTGCCAAGAGGCACATTTGTCAAAATTGTCCCAATGATGTTTGCCAAGAACACAACCGGCACAAACACCATCTCTGCATGAAATAAGAGGAAGACGAGTCACCATCTGTTGATTACATAGTTTTTTCAATGAGTGATAGTTTAGATGACCAAACTGCTCATGCCAAAGTTTTCTCAGGTCATCGTTATGAGCAACAAAAACTGATGAAAAAAATGATGAACCAAATTTTTCAAATTCGTACAACCTGGTAATATCATCAGCAATTCCAGTTGCAAGAACATGCTTAGGATATTTTAGATCCTTGATTACAACTTGGTGAGGTGAAAACTCTTTGGTTTTACCTTCACATGAATGAGTGATTTGATATACTGATAGAAGGTTACAAGAAAGACTTGGAACACATAATACATCATTGAAATGACCATTTTCTACTTGAATTGTTCCAGATCCTTCAACACTAAGATATCTATCATCACCAACAAATATTTTCTTGGTGTTACATTCATTTAGAGAAAAAAATATGTCTCTATCCTTAGCCATATGATAATATGCTCCAGAATCAATAAGTCACTTATCAGAAAAAGAAGTATAAATTGTAATGAAGGAGAAACCAAAAGCAGAAAGTGCATGTCCATGAGAAGAAGAAGAAGAAGTAGAATCAATATTGATATTGTGCTTCTTCATCATTGCTTCTAAAGTTGTCATCTTCTTGAAACATTTGGACTCATCATCACCATGTTTATCACAAAAGTTGCAATGTCTGCCAATCTTCTTACTTTATCTTCTTACTTTTATATTTTTCTCCTTTGCCACCATTAGGAGTGAAAGTTGTATGAGTGAGTTTGGGACCTTTATATTGCTTGTTTTTGTGGTGAGGATGTTTCTTCTTGGGATTCTTGGGTTTATCTTTCTAATGGATGACTAAGGATTTTTTGGAGGTACATGCAATGTTGATCATGCCAAGTTGTACAAGCTTATCTTTCTCTCTAATAAAAACATCACAAAATTTATCAAGACTGGGTTTTTTATAAGTTGTCCCTAGAGCCTCTTGCATGGCATAAAAGGTAGAACATCTTGCATGGCATAAAAGGTAGATACAAACACAAAATATGCACTACCTAGCTTAGAAAGAATAATATAGATGCAACGATATTCTTCTATATTTATCTTACATTATTCACATAAAGTTATGAGTGTTTTAAACTCAGATAGATAGTCTTCAATGCAAGAAAAATCATTTGGACTTAAAGTACTTGAATTTGTAACTATTGTGCTCGAATAATATTGTGTTTACCAAACATGGATTCAATCTTGTCCCAAGCTTCTTTGGGTTGATCAATTGATTGAAAGTGGAACCTTAAATCAGGAGAGATGAACATTCTGATTAATCCATGTGCTTCATCATTCCTATTATCCCATTTGATTTTCTTATCATTATCAATGGGTGTTGTTTCATTTCCAAGGTTATCTGGTACAAGCCTTTACTTCTCAATAAATCCTCCATATGGGATTTCCATTGGAAGTAGTTGGTGTTGGTAAGCAAGAGATTACTTGTAGATTACATATTAAATATGTAGATAATATGGATTTAAAAATGGAAACTGATGATCTGAATGGAAAGATCTCGAAAAGTTATGCGGTTTAAAAAAAAGCACCACTGAAAATAGACTTCAGATGTGAGAGTTGTGCCCTTTTGAAAAAAAGCATAAATGATAACCAAAGTACCACGTGGTGGTGTAAGTTGCTTTGGAAAGTGACCCACTTTTATAAAGAGAAGTGGGGATCACTTTTAAAATGAAGTTACTTTATAAAAGAAAATTTTCATACAAAATAAATAACTCTAAAATAAAATATTAAAGCTACTTATAGTGATTCACTTGTATACTTGAAGTGAAATACACTTTACAATTTTAGCATGAACTTTTTCAAAAAAAGTAACAAAAAGAGAAACTTGAACTCAAGACCTCTAAATTAATAAGGCAATTTTTAACCAAATGGTCCAGCAAAACATATTGTATTCTTTAGCAAGAGGATTGGGGTTGTTGTTGTTGTTGTTGTTGTTGTTTTGCTTCTCAATGACAACAAGGGTTAGATCTCGATTATCTCTGGATGGAAAGATATCGAAAAGTTAGGCGGTTTAAAAAAAAACAGCACTGAAAACAGACTTCAAATGTGAGAGTTATGCGATTTTGAAAAAAAACATAAACGATAATCAAAGTACCACGTGGTGGTCTAATTTGCTTTGTCAAGTGACCCACTTTTATAAAGAGAAGTGGGGATCACTTTTACAATGAATTTTCTTTATAAAAGAAAAGTTTCATGCAAAATAAATAACTCTAAAATAAAATATTAAATCTACTTACAGTGATTCACTTTTATACTTGAAGTGAAATACACTTTACAATTTTAGCATGAACTTTTTCAAAAAAAGTAGCAAAAAGATAGACTTGAACTAAAGACCTCTTACTTAATAAGGAAAATTTTAACCAAATGGTCTAGCAAAACATATTGTATTGTTTATCAAGAGGATTGAGGGTGCTGTTGTTTTTTATTTTGTTGTTGTTGTTGTTGTTGTTGTGGTCGTTTCGCTTCTCGATGACAACAAGGGTTAGATCTTTGTTATCTTACCCAAAAGATGCATCTTTTCCTATCTGTTATTTATTTTCCTAGATCGCACAGGGTGCGGGGAAAAGAGCATATACAGATCTACAAGAGTAGAAACCCAGGAATAAATAATATAAAACTGAAATAAAACCAAAGTAATACTCTGCAAAAATTTTAAAAATGTGTATTCAGGCTTTGTACCTCCGAATCTGACTGAAATGGTCATTTCTTGGGAAAACGGAAACCTTTTCAAGTGAAATAAAAAATGTTCATGACTGAGACGAGTGCTTCGGATGCAATGGAACATTCCTCTCAACCCATAAATGTACGAAAATGACAGAAAATGGAGATGAGACAACTCGGCTTCACGATCTTGATATACAACAGGAGTGAGTCTTCAAACAGGATTTGATACCATGTTCGACAACATAAGTATTCCAACAAAGGATGAACACCTTCAGTAACCACTCAAAAAACTAGATAAAAGATCAACACGTCGATGTTTTGACGTGGTAAAACCCCTACGAGGAAACATCCACGGCCCCAGCCAATGCAGCCACTTGGAGTAGTTTATTAATGCAAAAGAAAAAGATTACAGAGAGGTTTTACAAAAGAGTTTCTCACAATCGATCATCGTAAAATGACCCTCCATTCTATTTAAATAGATATCATGGATCAATCGGGTGCTAAGCCATGTATCAATGGTCGTTAATATCAAGGAGAATATGAATCGCCAGATCACTCTATGTCGAGAACATATCGTGACCGTCGAATTTCCTAACTACAAATGCATATTGATGCATACTAAAGAAACACACTTTTACCTAACAACACATTAAACCAAGTAGATCTTAATTAACTCATAAGTGTCTAAATATTCTAACAATGCAGTGGGAGTGTTGAGAAGGTATATGTCGACACCTGGAAAGGAGCACTGGACAACTGTGAAGAGAGTATTCAGGTATTTGTGTGGCATGAAGGACTATGTTATATGCTATCAAGGAAGACCTGGAGGTGACAATGGTAAACTAGATGTACATGGATTTATCAACTCCGACTGGGATGGAGATATGGATCGACGAAGGTCGACCAATGGACATTTTTTAAAGATGTCCAGTGGAGCAATAAGTTGGATGACTAAGCGGCAGACGGTTGTAGCCTTGTTGACAACAGAATTTGAATACATGGCAGCCACTCATGGAAGAAAAAAAGAGATATGGATTCAAAGGTTGTGTTTAGGAATCGAGTTTGGACAGAGAGCTATGAAGGTGAATTGTGATAGTCAAAGCGCAATATTTATGGCAAAGAAACATGCTTATCATTCAAATACTTAGCACATTGATGTACAATACCATTTCGTAAGAGATATGGTGGAAAGTAACAAGGTACTACTGGAGAAAGTAGACATGTTGGAAAACATAGCAGACTCGTTGACCAAGTCTGTGAGTGTTGTGAAGTTCTCTTGGTGTAGAGAGGCAATGGCCATTGTTTCCCTAGGTTTGTGAGGGAAAGTTCAGGAATATCCTATTTTAGCAAAGAATACAACAAGTGGGAGAATGTTGGGTTGTTATATTCTTTTCATTGAAAGTCTAGTCAGGGTGAATTGACTAATGGTTGAAGTCGAGGTAGATCGAAAACATCAAAAGAAGGTCGAAGTCAAGGTAGATTGACAACAATTCAAAGGTCGATGAATTCGACCGAGTAAAGTCAAATTTGACGATATCGATGGTAATTCAACCGAAAATAGGTCTAAGTGTGGGTGTGAGACAACCAACTAGAGATTGAATGGAGGTTGACTGGTAGTTGACTGGTAAGCCCAACTTGGAGTCGACTGTAATAGAATCCCAAGATTTGCGAGATTTGTAGCCAATGATATGCATGGATCTGAAACCACTTTTGGGCTCCAATCTTTAGGGTTTCTCCTATTCTAAAGCCTATAAATAGGGGTGTTGTAAGGTCGTAAAGGCTAATGCTATAATACACTTATGCAGGTGAATGAATGTGTAGTTGTAGGTTGTTGGTCATGTATATGTAATCCGAATTGGCTACATGTTTGTTCTTTCCTATGCAAGAGGGTAGGATGTCAATTGTGTCTTAGGTGTGAACCAAGGTTAGACATGTAACCTTTTATTTTAAATGAATAAGACAACAAGAGAGTAGAACTCTCAAAGGAATGTTGGTTTTACCGGTTAAGGGTTTCCAAGGTAAAATATGAGTGTACTGTGTGATTTCTTGTGTCATATGCTTTATTGATTAAATTATTCTTCTCTTTGTTGGTTACTACTCTTCTATATTGTCTGATTTTATTGACCCAAGGTTCATGTATTTTTGGGTTTCCAACAAAGCCTCTAAAACTATCAGTCGTCCTAGTAAACTAGAAGGCAACACAACACACATAATGCGCTGTGTAGTCTCACCCGAGATAGCTTTAATGGGTGGTTGTAAGACTCAGGTGTTTAAATCCTAGGATTGGGTGTGAGATAAGAGAGATATATATTGAACCATGTATCATAACTTGTAAGAACAGTATATTGTTATCAATGGATAAGCAGAAAATATAACAACTCATTCATTCAACGTAATAATAATTATTGAAGACAATAAAGATATGCATTCATTCATCACATAACACAGATTTTACTGTGTTTCACCCCCTTCTGGGATACGTCCACAAAGATTTGGCTCTCATCTCTCTTATTATAGTATTTTTGCATATATAGCGTCGCACGCTTACAACCTTTCATGGCCTGGTAAGATCTATATGAGGTGGACTATATCGCACCAGACACCCCAGCCTATGATCTAACCCTCAAGATCTACCCTCATTCATCCTCTCTAGCTCAACAACTTACACAAAATATATTGTATAACAACATATTACATATCGCATCAACTCATGCATAACTAAAACAGTAACAACAATAATCCCGACGACACCTAAGTATATATTCAAACCCTCCTCCTATGATACCTAAGTATCTGTATTTATACATTTATGGCTCTTCATCCATTTACAATACCTTACCAAAACCCTAACCCTACCGTCGTTAAGTATTCTCTCGCATGTGCACGTGTTTTTCTTCCTTCCAGTTGTTCGTGCATGCTTTCTTTCCCAAAAATGCCTTGCTTTTCCACCTTGGCCTATCTCTAATAGGCCCCCAACACTGACATGTGGCTCATCCCAAGCTAGCTAACTTTTGTGTGCTTCCTTGATCTCCTTGGTGATCACCTGGAACTTTTCCTTGAGCTATGTTGCCTATGTCTACGCATGCATAGTCTTCTCCTTGAGTGTGTCCACTATCTGGACTGTAATTTTGTCACTGATCAATTCCACACACTTTTCCTGGGTCTATGCTATATGTGCCTTGGATTCCTCTGCTTGTTCTAGGACTTTTTCTACCCGCTCTTGCAATGGTTCCATTTGAGCATGCCACTCGTGTCTTTGTGTTTGTGCATTAGTTAGCTCTGCCTATAATTTCTTCATGTCTTGCACCCCTTTGACATGTTCTATCATCATCATTGTTTTCTTCCTATGCTTGAGGTCTTGGATCACTGCATTGATCCTTTCTTCTTCCATGTCCGACTTTTGGACCTATTGATCCTCCTCTAACATAGTCCACAGTTGCACTGCTTTATCAAACAAGTCAACTTTTGTGCTGACCTGTTTCTCTATCTCCTGCAACTACGTTGTTTCTTATTGCTTCCTTTTATCCTTCACTGCTAGTTGTGTTCTTGGTGTGAGTTTCTCCCGGACATTCTCGATCTCCTTCCGATATTGATCAATTTCCTGTGCAATCTGATCAATCTTTTCTGTTGCTGTGATTTCATCTCTCTGCGCGGCCTTCGGAATCTTCTCATAAGTTCCTACCACTTTCTGCTCCAATCCTTTTATGTGCTCCCTTTCATCATAGGTCTCTAAATTAGCCTGCTCATAGATTATTTCCATTGTGTCTCCTTTTTATGTTGCCTTCTGCAATTCGACTAAGTCTTTGTGTGTGCAATACTATACCTCATGGTTTACGATAACCTACAACTTGTGTAGTCCCCTGGATGGAATCTATGTCAACACCAGTTGGATTTGGCTCAAATCCTTCAAGGATGTCTACCCCATGATATTGTCCATGCGCATCATGCTGGGTGTGATGTGGAATGTTAAGTTCGACTGCAGTATTGGATGGACTGGATCTCGTTCTTCTTCTTCCACCCTTTCCTCTATCTGCGGTGTTGATGAATCTATTCCCCTACTACTACCTGTTGTTTGTACTTCTCTGATTTTCTTGAGGAATTGTCGTATGTCTGCCATCTCCTCTTGAATCATATTCCTGTGGTGTGTAGTATGGTCAAAGTCCTCGACTAGAAAGTCCTGGAACATTCTGGATATCATCTCTCCATCGTCATCAGTGATCATATACTCTAGGGGGGTTCTTTGTGCCTTCGTTTTGTTACGCTCACCTCTTGTTTGCGTGGTTGTCCTCTTGTTTCCCCTGGTTCCTATGGGTTGGACTTGTTGCGGTCCCTTGCGTGGGCTCAACCTGTTTCTGTTGCTTTTTGGTCAACTGCATCTTATCCTTCTGCCTATTCTGGGTCCCTGTCTTTGTTGGACCTTCGTTTGTCTATGTTGTTTTTACCTGGCCCGTTCTTCGTCTCTTGGGAACTTGGATTTCCTTTGGTTTTGTTTCTCCCTTCCCTTCCTCTTCTTTTGTTGTTCTTTCCGACAATTCCTAAGTGAGGACTAGAATCTTCCACTCGTCATCCCATTCGCTAGTGACCATGTTGATGTCGCCCTATGTGATACAGTAGCACATTTGTAGCCATTGTTTATCGAGATCCTTCCTCGCCTGTATCCACATTGTGTGTCATGTGGCCTAGAAGTTGGCGATGTATTTATACCATGTGACATCTTGTGGTTTAATCCTCCACATGTTGGAGATGGCTTCCTGTAGGTCACATAGGTATCCTTAAAATATGGACATATTAATCCTTTTGTGCTTAGCATCCGATGTAGCTCTCAGCAATAAGTATCTTTCTCCCTAATTCGTCTTGGGTCTGGTACAAAAATTTACATACGTTGGTTCCTTTCATCCCATAAAGGTTATTAACATGATCATCCATGAATAGTGAAACTCTGCTCCTAGGTCCTACTCATATTTGCAGTCATCCAGGAATAAGTTCAAGAGATACGGTTCCCAGCTCATTTTGGTTCCCTCTGCACACTGAGCTGCAAATACGATAACCCTAGTTGGAACTTCCTCCCTGTGGAATTTTCTCAGCAACTTACAGGCTAAGATTTTTGCACCCAATTGGGTTGCAGCATCGTTGATCCTCTTGATGATGATCCATCTTGTCCCCTTGTCGGTGCCATACCTTTTCTTCATCTCTTCTCCTAGCGCCTTCTCCCTAGCTTTGTCATCCAGAAACTGCGCAGGATCCATGCCCCATGATGGAAATCATGTTATGCTTGTGATAAGCTCTACGTCTATTGAGACGAGCTTATCCAACAAAATGTCTCCACCATGTGTAACTGCTAACAATTGTTTGACGCATGCGGTAGCATACTGACCTCTACCAAAATGTGGTAGGTCCAACAGACCTAAAATCCCTATTTTATGCAACCCTGTTTCCCATTGAAGTGGTTGATCAATCGATTCCCCAAACCGATTCGTGCCCACTGTCTCCATGTACACTCTCTTCACAAGTTCTGGAAACTTGTTTTTGTTTTCTACATCATGGTCCGAGTATTTGAGCTTCCCTATATGACCCAACAGGTCTAGTCCTACCTATACCCCATCTGGTATACATGGTAGAATGATTGTTGCGAGAGGTTGCTTGCGAGGTGACCTAGGTACATGTACCTCTTCTTTCTTCAGCAATGGTGGCTGGATTGAAGTTCCAACGGCTTCCGGTTGTTCTTCAAAGTACAATTCCAGCCAACTTGTGACATCTTATACCATTCCCTCTGGTGGGTGGTCTAATATGGTCATTTGAGACTCATCTGGCTCAATTGTTGCTTCCCGATTTGTTGTCATTGCATTGACCTTTGGAGCTACTTCGGTATTCTCTGGTTGCACCTCCTTCAGGGTTTCTGCGTTTCAGTTCTGTGGCTCCTGTACTTCTATCGGTATATCTATATCTGTGCCCTCTGATACTGGTTGTTGGGTTTCTTTCAGTATAGGTGTAGGGTTCACCGATGTTGTGTCTAGAGATGGTATTTTGTCAACATTAACTATCTTTGGCGGTTGTTTCTCATCTTCTTCTGCCTATACTCGTGACTTGGTCTGAACTCTGGTTTTTCTGGTGGTCTAGCTCGCCTATGCTTTCTTTGGCGGTGCCATGGTGGTCAATGTCAAATGTTTGTTGGGTTTGACTGGTCTCTGTGACTTCTATGAATGCGACTCTATGATCCTTAACCTTTATCGCTCTTTGTTTGTTCTCCTTTCACAAATAGACTCTTTGTTCTCGTGTTCGTGTGTTGTATAGGCTACGCATGAAGCTTATTGACGATGCTTCCTTAATTACAGGTTCAATTCACCTCTAGCGGTTGTTACACATCAAAATTACTCATTAGGATGAACAATGTCGCAAGTGTCGCATTCCACCTACAAGTGTCGCAAATATCATATTGTTGTCTTGTCTATGTCGTGTATCAGACGACATTATCAATAACACTTACAAAACACCTCAAAAGATTGGTTATGAAGAGGAGAAGTCATTTGACAAAGAGTATAAGTCTTTTTCCACTTAGAAAACCACTAAAAAATCAATTTTGGAAGGTAGTGCTCCCCTATACACTGTCAGGGAGTGCCAATGCTCTGTGACCTCTTTTGGGGGAGAGTTCCAATGCTCTGTGCCCCATTCTGAGGGAGCACTGGCCTTTTTTGAGCGAATCTTTGGATTGTTGAGAGAAATCAAGGAAGAATCCCTTCATATATGGAGTCAGTTGGGTTTGGATATGAGGTCAAGGCTCGACCTTAGGGAAGATCCACAACTAAAGGAGAAGAATCCTCAACTTATCCCAAGGATCTCTTAAGTAGTTAGGCCTCTCCAAGCCTATATAAGAAGGCCTCTTCATGGTGAAAGGGGAGAAATTGTGAAGTATCAAACGTATGATCTCATAAGGGAGATATCATTGAAGCATCAACATTCTGTGTGGATTATTTGAGCAAGGGTCTAGACAAAGGGGGCTTGGTGAAGTTGTTGCACTACATCCATGGACGTAAGCACCACTTTGTTCTCATTAATATAAATCTATGCTTGGCCTGTTTCCTTTAAATTTTGTGTACATTTCATGAACTTGTCTCTAGTAGATATATCTGTTTTTGAGCTAATCTCAGTAGAATAGGAAGTTCATTGTATCTTTGTTTGTTCTAGAGGATTTATTGAGGAGCTTAGGATCGAAGATCAACTTGGATTGTGTGAGGACAAACGTCGTTAAAAATGTACACTTTTATTCTTCATCTTCATACATTAGCTTAATTATATCTAAAAGGAATGTCAGTGTCCACAATAGCATTTTATGTCTTGGTCATAGGGGTCTAGTATCCAAGAGAGAATCCACTTGTCCGCAAGGGGACTTCTCTATAACATAAATTGGTGACTCCACTGGGGAGGGACCTTGATTTCAGTTTCCTTTCCTAGGTCTTGTTTTGGCCTTTGCTCATTTTTTACCTTCTTCATACTGTGTATTTCATTCTTAGAACTATGTTGATTGGCTCTTTACCTCATCTCAAACATTTTGATTTCCTGAAGTTGCTTGAATTGTTTTGATTTTCTGGGCATTTTTTCTGAATTTTTAGTGGCCAGCGCCCCCCCCTACCTCTTCTACTAGAGCATTGGCGCTCCCTACTGATATTACACAGAGCGTTGAAATTCCCTCGTGCCCTTTACGCCAGAGCATTGCCCCTTTTCTGTGAAAAATCTTCTAGGGTTTTCATTCTCTGAGTTCATTTTTTTCTTTTGGCACTTACTCGGGAGTCTTACAACCTCAGTACATCTTGGTCTTGGACTTCAACACTCTGTTTTCTGAGAATTGACCAACTTTTGTTTGGAATTTTGGTGTTTTTCCTTACCTTGAAGTCACTCTTCGTCTTTGACGATTCAGAGTCCATTTGTTGTTTTCCTCTCACTTATCTGACTAAGTGAAAGATTTTGTGAGGAATTTCAAATTTATATGCACCATCCCATTTGATCTTTGAGGTCATCTTGTCCAAGCCTTTTCTTTCTTTTTGAGTTTTTGGTTTTCTTTTTGCAAGTTTTGTTATCTTTGTTTTTCTTGTTTAAATCACGACGAGAGTGTGTTTTTGTTTGTGTGAAACTTACTTCTGATTGTCTGAATCTCATTGATCTTAAAGTTTGAATGACATAAGGAGCTTTACATCAGATTGATTATCATTCACACATAAAGCAAAAGGATACATTTGTTATGATTGTTTTTGGATATTAGAACAACATTCTATGAAATTTTTAGCATTATACTGGATTTGATTGAGGATTCTGCATCTTAGTGTTTGACAGTGAAAAGAACATTCTTCTTTTTCCCTTAAATAGGAATTCATTGAAAGAAAAGACTACTTATCATTTCTTATGCATTTTTTGGGAATTGATTCATAATACCATCAGTTTCATTTTCATACACCCTTGAGTAAAGGACAGCTGCAAAATTAACGCTAATTAAAAATTATCTAGAACATTTTGTTTTTAGAATCTTCCACCAACATTAGACTAGGATTAGCACTTTGGATTAGGCTATGAGTACAACTCTCCAAATTATTCAAACAAGACATTAGCATCTTGCGATAGGGAGAGAAAATCCAATTGTCGTATAGGCTTTTTGGGATCCCCCTCTCACACAGGGGTTACACACGAGGTCTCATTCGAGAGAGTTACGGAGATTATCCCTCCGTGGTTCAACCGTTTGTAGTTTTCAGATCGTATATTGAGGGTTCTTCTTGAGGTTCATCTGGTTTCATTTGGTCTCGGTGCTTCGTGAAATCTGAATCCATTCGGGGTCCTCTGGAGATCTATCGGTCCAATTGTCCTCAATTCTCTCGAAGGATTTCGGACTTGTTATCCTTCTCATACATTCGGACTGGACTGTCGAATATACCCACCCAGGGGATGACTGTGAGTTGGTGTATTTAGTAGCCATAATGTTTAGGTACTTACACAAGGTGACAGTGAAGATAAGTCTCACTGTACCTGGAACAGACGTTGATCAAGCTCACTCGGGCTCCTTGGAGGGTAAATCCACAATTAATGTGTGGAAGCTTGCACCAAGGCATAAGTCCGTTAAGAAGGTCTCCATAATAATTGTTCCACCATATCCTAGCCCCTTATTGACTTGATCACACGACATTGGATTTCATCACCAACTAGTACTGTCATCGAGAGAAGGTTTTGTTTGCTTGGTTTGATTCCTAGATTTTTAGTGTATGTTGTTTGTTTTCGTTAGTCAGCCATAGATTTATCTTTTCCTTCGTTACTTAGCTCAAGCAACATCGTCCTTCGCTGTTCATGTAGGATGCAAGGGTTACCATCAGAAGATCCCGAGGGTTATCTACCTTTTCTTCCCAACTCTTCAGAAGGCCCTCCTAAGGCTCATAACGAACTAGGCTCTGAGGTTGGAAGCACACACTCTCTAGAACAGTTCCAAATTGTTTCTGATTATTTGGAAGATTTTCGAATCAACACAACCTTGAGTATTAGATGAGAACTGCATCTGCTACAGGTGAACTCATCTAAAGAGGTCGTTGTTATTGAGGAAACTGAGGTATCCGCTGAACCTCACACAAGATCTGGAGTAGAAGATCCATTTTTCCAAAGTGAATCATTTAGGACCCCAACTCATACTATTGGAACCTCTGGATTTGGTTTTGTCCCTTTGACAGTCTGTGATCTATATAGTAACCTAGGAGTGAATCCCGGTCAACCCATGGCATCACAAGTGCCTGATACATTTGTTAGTTATACGGTACCTTTAAATCACTTTATTGGTATGACCTGTAATTTCATCACCTCTGTAGACCAATTGTTGATTGGTTCTCACTTGAACACTAGTATCCATATGACCCATTCTACCATCGTCTCTCATGTTGCCACAATCCCCACTGAAAATTTGACACCATCCCAGGTTCTGATTGGAACACCACTTAGACCAAATCCGTTAGTCCCACTTGGGTACAGAGCTTTGAATACTTCCATTAACAACACTATCCAGGTTACACGTGGAGGTTCTATCCCTACACCTTTGTTTGGAGGAACCGGTCTTGGTGGCTCTAATCCAGCTGGAGCCTCCGGTCATTCATTTTCTGGTTTCCAGATCCCTTTGGGAACTCAACCTCGCGCTGGGGGGAAACCTCCATTTGGGAGTCAAACTCAAGTGGGAACACGATCTCAGCTTGGGGGGAAATCTTAGACTGGAATCCCTAACCTATCATATGGGCAAAATGTGACACCAAATCCTTGGCACATTCCTTTTTCGGGAAATACGCTCTTCCCTGGGAGGAAACATCCTCAAGGAAAACAACAACCTTATCCTTCTTATGGACAAAATGTCTATCCACCTTATGGGAAAACCCAACAACCGACTTATAATCCTCAAAACCCATCAGGTTATCCTCCATATCCACATGTTTCTCAACCATCCTCAAATCTTGTTTATTATGGTCAACCACAACCAAACGTATGAGGACCTACTAGATATAATTATCCACCTAACCCATTTTACGGTCCTACTAGTGTTCCCATGCCACACCAGTATCATCCTCACGTTAACCAAAAACTACCATTTCTCGTGACTCTGGATCTTATAGACTTGTCTCAGTTAACCAATGATCCTATATTACATTATCCTTTTTGGTCAATCATCCCTGCTAAATTACCTTCTGATATTCCAAAATTTTATAGTAAACCTGGAGAAGACCCAAATAATTATGTGATGACTTTCCATTTTTGGTGTTCATCAAGCTCCTTAATGGATGATTCTATACGTTTGTTTGTTTTTCAGTGAACACTTACGGGCTCAACAGCCATGTGGTATATTGAACTACCATGTGGTTCTTTCCAAGACTTCAACTCCCTTGCCATGTCCTTTCTCACACACTTTGAACTACCCATTCGATACGATATGGGTACCAAATTCTTGACCTCCCTTCGTCGGAAAAAATCTATGCATATCTCCAATCATATTCATGAGTGGAGACAAAGATGAAGGTTGATTAAAGCAGTCATTCCTGACCAATTATTGGCAGAATGGCTTACTAAATCATTGTTACCCCCAATTGCTCGACGCTCGTGATGTCTCCATGGGTGGTGTAGTCATCGAGGAATAGGCCATTGCTCAGGCTCAATACTTAGATTTGGTTTATTCACAGTCTAGTACCTTATATGAGTTGATTCCAAATGCTACCTATGCCACTAATGACCCATCCAAACCTTCATCCTTGTCACATGTGGATGGCATTATTGATTCCGTCAAAACTCAATATGCATCCCAGTCGATTGGATTTGCACCTCGATTTAATCCCACATATACTCCTAGTTCGACCGCACCCTCCTCTACCTCCTCTCATACGCAAATTTCTGAGGTGAATGCATTTCAGTCTACCCCTTCACAACAATCCAGAGGTAAGAAAAAGACAAAGAATAATAACAATGAACAACCTAAAGCTCAATACCCACCACTTGCTAATGAGAAGCAACCACAGCGGAAACTGAAGTTCCCATGTCTTATATGTGGTGACGATCACTACACTCGAGACTATCCACATCGTGATGAAGTGGCCAAACTTTTCGAAGGGAATTCCCAACCCATTGTGCTTACTCAGCCTTTTCCTTAGCAGAAATCTATGGTTTCTCAAACCACGTCTCCAGGGGGCAGTTCCAAACACCCTTCTGATGATGAAGCCTTGACAAGTGCCCATATATATCTATTTAATGGGATTGATTTAACCACTCGCTCTACGAACTATGACACACTAGTTAAATTTGACAAACGTAAGGTCACTAACAATTCTTTATCAGATCCATCACCATCCTCTATTATCCCTCCATCTTTTAGTCCTCCATCTGGATCAATTCAGATCGAGAAACCTACGTTCAACTCTATATTACTCCCTCCTAAGAGCACTATCCATAAATCTACCTTAAATCCTAGTTCGCGTGCTTCCCAGAACTACAACATTGTTGAAGCTTTGGCTCAAGCACCATGTGCTATGTCTACGTTAGAAGTTCTACAACACTGCCCCAGTCAATGTAGAATGCTCTTGGCCGCTATTGGCACTTTTGATCCAGAGTCGTCCAACAATATCATGTTTAACCTAGATAATTTTACATCTCAACTCTCTCACCAACTTGCTTTCCAAGTTGATGTTGTTGTTCACAATCAACAAATTCACCGAACTATTTTGGATGAGGGAGCCTCTACTTGTGTCATGTCTTTAGCTTGCTAGAAAATATTGAAATCACTGGAACTTAACAAATAACCAATGATGTTGCGCGCATTCGATGGGCGAGGTTTTCGTCCTCACAGACTATTACAGTCCTTAGTCGTTCAGTTAGGCAGCAAAATTGTTACTGTTGATGTCGAGGTGGTCGATGCTCCTCTCGATTACAACCTGTTACTTGGAATAAGTTGGTTTTATGCTATGACTATCATTGCTTCATCGGCATTTCGATTTGTACAATTTCCTCATCAGGGAAAAATTGTCACTGTCGATCAATTAGATTTATGTACACCCGATGCTTGCACCCCCGCTACCAACAATATTCCATTCTTGGGAGATCAAAATATCACATATGAAAGGGTTGTTGTTGGCTTTTTGAAATACTCTAGCCTTATGGGTACCTTCCCTACACCACTTCCACCCACCACACATCATGTTTCCGCAATCAATATGATTTCGACTACGGTTTATCAATCCTTGGAATCATCTGACCCTTGGATTGTACCTAGTCCATTGGAATTCGATGCACTAGGTGACATCATGCCACTTAGTCCAGCCGAAACCTCATACATTGTTATCCAATCTGCCTCTCCCTCCTTGGATGACCAACATCTCTTGGCACCTGATAGTTACTCGATGCCATCGTGGTTAAATTCCTTGACATCTGCATTCGACTACATTTCCCAAATTTTTCCTTTCGATGAATCTATAATGGAAATGCTTAGCATTGATGACGTACCTTAGGATGATAGCCATCATCGATCCTCTTTTCTTCCACCTCTCGAAGAAATTCAAGAAGACATACACTCTGTCTTCCATCCTGATGTTGTCAATTTTCCACAGTCTCCCATCCTCACACAAGATACTCTTTCTGAGGGGAATTTGGGAAATATTTCATCTACAATCTTTATCGACATTTCGATAAAGGAAGGTGTCATGGAAAACATCAACCTCGATGCTAATTTCTCACCCGAGGAAGTGCTCTCTTACACCGCTCTATTTAAATAATTTTTTGATGTCTTCTCTTGGAGCTACGAAGAGATGTCAGGGATCGATCCATTGATCATTGTTCATGAGATTAAAACCTACCCAGATGTCAAACCTGTTCGACAGAAACTCCACCCGGTCCATCCTAAAAAGATCGCGGCCATTAAGGCAGAAGTTGAAAAGTTATTGAAATCTAGCTTCATTTATCTGGTCCCCTTGACGGAATGGGTTTTGAACATTGTTTCGGTCACTAAGAAGCAAGGGACCATTCGTGTCTGCATTGATTATATGGATCTCAATAAGGCTTGTCCAAAAGACAACTACCCTACACCCTTCATCGACCAAATTATTGATAATTGCGTTGGTAGCGTAATTTTCTATTTTATGGATGGTTTCTCAGGGTATAACTAGATTGACATTTTACTTGTTGATCAGCATAAGACAGCCTTCATCTACCCGTGGGGAAATTTCACCTGTCGAAAACTACCATTTGGCCTTAAAAATGTTGGTGCTACATTCCAGCGAGCCATGTCATATGCTTTCCACGATATCAAACATATTGCGGAACCTTACCTCGATGACTTACCTACCCACTCATCCAGTCAATCAGACCATTTTAGTCATCTACGGGCGATTTTTATTCGATGTCGGTTCTATCGTATTCGTTTGAACCCACATAAATGTATTTTTGTTGTTGAATCAGGATGACTCCTTAGCTTTTTTGTCTCCAAGGACAGGATTCGGGTGGATCCCTTAAAAATTCGAGCTATCCTAGCTTTACCTCCACCTAATAATCTGACACAAATCCAAAGTTTGTAGGGGAACACAACCTTTCTTCACTGTTTCATTTGTAACTATGCTGAGATTACCAAAGGATTTATGCGATTGTTGCAGAAAGACACCCCTTTCATCTGGGATGACACTACTCAACGATCTTTTGCTTCTCTTATGCATGCATTGACCAATGCACCTCTGTTGCATCCTCCGAACTATACGCGGGATTATATCCTTTACTTAGCAGCCTATACTTCCACTATTTCTATGGTGTTAGTTCAAGAGGACCCTATCGGTGAGGAACACGTGATATATTATTTGAGAAAAAATCTATCTAGTCCCGAACTCCGATATTCACATGTTGAAAAGTTGGCTCTGGCAACCGTCATCGTTGTCCAGAGATTTTGTCACTACATTTTTCTACGCACCACCACAGTTATCACGGACTCAAACCCCATGTATCACATTCTAACACGTCAAGTTCTTGGGGGAAAATATTCTAAATGGATCGTCATCCTGCAAGAGTTCGATCTTGAGTTTGTTAAGTCCAAAGATAAAAAATATTTGGTCTTTGTGGAGATTATCTACGACTTTACCCATGCTGATGATGATACTGAGCCCAGAGATTCTCTACCAGATGAGACTTTTTTCCTCATCAGCACATCTGACCCTTGGTATGGAGATATCCTTCGTTATCTCCAGACCCAATGTTTTCAACCCGATATCTCTCATGAAGAGCGTCATCGTATCCGCCATCATTCTCATTGCTACCTTATCATCAGTGATACCTTGTATCGTTGTGGTATTTATACTATCCTACGATGATGTTTGACTCATGAAGAGGTTGAACATGTCCTCAATGACTATCACCTTGGAGCCTGTGGAGGTCACCTTTCTGGGATGGCTACAGCTCAGAAAATTTTACGTGTCAGTTACTTTTCGCCCTCAATCTTCAAATATTGTATCGAGGTCGTCAAAAAGTGCCCACCCTGCCAAGATTTTCAAAACAAGGCACGCACCCACCCTTCTCCATTGCATCTCATTATTTCCATTGACCCCTTTGCCAAATGGGGCATTGATTTCATGCAGTGTAAGATTACCTCATTCGAGGGCACGGTTATATAATCATCATCGTCGATTACTTTACAAAATGGGTTGAGGCTATGCCTACCTTTCTGAATGATGGTCGTACTATAGCTATTTTATTTTTTAACTACATCATCACTCATTTTGGTATTCCACACGCCATTGTCACTGATCATGGTTCACACTTTCAGAACCAGATAATGAGTGAGTTGCATGCCAAGTTGGGTTTTCGCCATGAGAACTCATCCCCGTACTATCCTCAAGCTAACGAACAAGTTGAAGCTATCAACAAGGTCCTTAAAACCATGATCCAAGGGATGGTAGGGGAAAACAAGACATCTTGGAACTTACAACTTTTCTCCACTCTCTGGTCTTATTGTACCTCGGTAAAAACTGCTACTGGATTCACTCCCTTCCAGCTAGTATATGTCATAGAAGTTGTTTTACCAATCGAGTGTGAAATTCCCTCTCTGAAACTCAAAGTAGAACTCCTTCCCCACACTTCTGCTGAAGAAGAACGTTTCTTACACTTGACTAGGTTGGATGAAACACGTCATGATGCCTCTCTCGTTAACGAGACATATCAAAAGCAAATCAAGAATCAATACGACAAATTTTTCCATCCTTGCGCTTTTGCAGAAGGAGACCTAGTCCTCGTTTATGACCAAGCTCATGATAATTTAGGGACAGGGAAGTTAGAACCTCTATGGCATGGTTCTTACATCGTGAAACGTGTTCTACATAGAGGCGCCTACGAGCTAGTTGACTACGACGGAATCTCCTTGGGTGAGCCCCAAAACGGGATTTACCTTAAGAAGTACTATGCATAGAACATCTAGCATACGTGATTTGTACACTATTGTATTTTTAGTTTGGTGTGTATTTTTCTTTTGCATGCTTGAGTTTTTCCTTAGCCACTTATACTGTTTCTTGTGTTTTCATGCGCAGATGACATCTTCCTTTCCTATTTTTCT
Source organism: Picea engelmannii (assembly GCA_009831015.1). Lineage (NCBI taxonomy): Eukaryota > Viridiplantae > Streptophyta > Pinopsida > Pinales > Pinaceae > Picea > Picea engelmannii. Next base: position 118,774 of record ML791667.1, read on the forward strand.
TAGGTTTGCGGATGGTGCTAGTCGACATACCCAAAAATTTGCTTATGTAGCTTGGGTCATTTACCACTCCGACGAGTTGGTGAGTTCCGGAGGTATTTGCTTAGGATCAACAACTAACAACAGGGCAGAATATCATGATGTCATCGTACTTTTAACCGAAGCCTCCTCCCTAGGAATTTCTCACATGATTGTCAACCTAGACTCCCAACTCATGGTTTGTCAACTTAATCGAATCTATGTTATTCACAATCTTATCCTACTACGTCTCCACGTCTCCACTTACGAGTTTGTGATCTTGAATGAATGTTTGATTTTATTGACTACAGACACATACCAAGATAACTCAATACCATTTCGAATTCGTAGCTAATTACATCATGGATAGGTATCTCGCACATAGATAAGTTTTCATAAAGGAAATGAATAACATCACATATCATCATGTAAATTAAAACACATCACATAAAAGACATCATTATTTGCAAATCATTTGGCACTATAAAAACTCAGAAATATATATGTATATACGGCGTGACTGAAAATGTTTGATTACATAAAAAAAGGTACATAGAAGGGAAAAATGTTGGGTCCTCGTGCCCATAAAATCGTCATAAAGACTATACAAAAGAAGATCATCAGTGAGGTCCTAGTCCTCCCGCATCACATTGTGCTCCAAGTAGCACATCACCGCACAGACTAATCGTCTCAGTAAAGAGTTAATACTTTCAGGAACTCCCACTGTGTGTCTCTGGAAGTGCAAGGGTACGTTCTTCCTCTTGAGTGTTATAACCCTAATTTGCACCATACATTCTTACCTAGCATCAGGCCATCTCAGATCCCTTCTTTGGCAAAAGAACTGCTGAACAACTCTTTTAAAAACCTCTTTTATAAGGGCCCACGCGCCCTACTCCATTACTGCACACGTGTACACGCTAGCTGACCTAAAACAACCCGCATGGACTGACAAAAGCATGAAAAAAGGAAAGTTGTCGATGGAACACACAGCTTTGGGTGACTTAACTGAAAATCCCGGCCATGCATGGCTGAGGGTTCGTCCAAATACCTAGCTTCTTCTAGCCTATAAAATAAGGGCTAGGGGTCCCATTTGGAAGGAGAGAAAAGAGAGTAAAGAAACTCTGCCCAATTGCATATTCCCATTGTCCCAACCCTTTCGCCATCCTTGTGCAAGAAGAAATACAAAGCAAAGAAGTTGGAGGACATTTGAAGAGGAGCTCGGGATCAGGATTCATGGAGCAGTGGCTGGTCTCAATGTTGTAAGTTGATTCATTTAAAGTTAATAATAAAGAAATGTTTTTCCCGTCCCACTATATGAGTTCTTCATAGTTCAGTAAATATATGTTTGAATCTCTAACCCATTAGTCTATAGGTAAAATGCATGTGTAGTTTGTTTCTTGTTTTGTACACAGGTCAATCTTGAGAGGATATCTACCAACAAGTGATCAAGCATGAAAGGGGATCGACATCGAACATCTGGAACAAGGTATGTCGGTCTAAGCATGTATTTGCTGAAAAGGAATGGAGTTTAAGTCTAGGGACGAAGGTAGAAAGTAGATTTCTTTTGGTCATATCTGCATGCATAAGATAACCCTATTTGCTAGTCCGTAAGGGAATTTCCCTCATAATAGAATTGGCGACCATACTGGGGAAGTCTCTAGGGTTCCTGGAATTTTATTTTTTGGGTAGTTTTAAAAGATTGGTTTTCTTGCCTATTTTTTGAAGTTTTTGCAAAGTCCGAGCTAGCAAAGAGTCTAGTTTCCCATACCAGTTGTCTCTGTTATTTTCTTGATTGTGTTTTTTCGAGACCCACAGAGGTACACACGACCTATATAAGGTCTGCATGCATGTACCCGCACCCTACTCTCTTACAGCCCACGTGTAAACGCTAGCTAAAGAAGTAGCAGTAGAATGTAGAGTCCAGAAAATTTTTGAGGCAGTCATCCTCTTCCTTGTCAGAATCAGACATTCTCAGGGGTTTTCTAGAATTATTTCTAAGTCTTGATTGTTTGCAGTCTTGTCTCAGATTGGTTTGTTTTACGAATTTTCTCCTTACATTGTTTTCATTGTTTCTGCTAAAGAGAGTGTCTAAGCCTTCAGGAGATCCTAGTTATCAATATCAGTGGTCTCTTCTTGGTTTGGATTGTCTATTTTTATTTTTTTACATAGCTTTAGACATACATGCGGACTGTAGAAGGTCAGCCCACATGTACATGCCCTATGTCTCTATACATCTCGCATTCACACGCTTGTTGTTGGATTATCAGTAGCGTGCTTGGGTAGGATAGTTTTTGTTGAGGGTAAGGCAGTCATCCTTTCCCTTGATGAGAGTTATACCTCTTAGGTTTTTGAATCTATGTCTTAGAAGTCAGTAGCTTAGGATTAATCTTAGCCTTAGCTTTCTTTTTATCATTTTAAAAGTTGTCATAAAAAAGAATTTTTTAGGGTTTTTAGACAAGTGTGAGAGTCATTTTTTAAGTTGCTAGTGTGTGATTTCTTGAAGTGATTCTTTGCGACCTGCGATTAGGCCAGAATTTTTTTTCTTGGTTTTTACTTGTTTGTATTTTTACTTTTTTCTTTATCAACATTTAAATAAATAAAAAAATCTCTCTCATTTTCTTGTTTGGTTGAAGAGTGTGATTATGCATCATTAACCAGGGAAAAGTTTTTATTTCATAAGTTATTTGCAATTTACTTAAATCATAAGTATCTCATATTCGAGTGAAATTCCTTTTGAGTTTGCTATCCAAAATCTTAGAATGTTTAAAAAAAAATAAAAAAAATTGAAAAGTTGTTGAAATTTTGCATTAAGTAAAAATTTTTGTTTCTAGCTTTTTATTCATTTTTGCTTTCATCTTTTACACATCATCGGTTTCACTTTCATATCCCTTGACATAATACAAGCCATAAAATTAACACTAAATCTAAAATTTATTAGACTTTTATGTTTGTAGGGTTAACCAAATAGTTCAGGATTAGGGCCTTGGATTAGGTTGGAGAGGAAACTCTTCAAGGCCATTTAAAATCAAACATTGGAGTCTGAGTTAGGGAGTGTCTAAGTACAGTATTGTGAAAGTTATCCAGGACCCCCCTCTAACACAGGGGATAAACACGAGGTCGCATGCGGAAAGGTAGCGGAGATAACCCCTCCAAAGCTGGACCAATCGTAGTGGAGAACACATATAGAGGGCTTGTTTTGGGATTCTGTCAATTGCATTTTCCACAAGGCTTCGTGGGTCTTGAATTCGTTCGAGATCCTCAGTTGTCTTCTGGACCACTTTCTTTTGATACCCTTGACAGGTTTCAAGCTCGATACCCTGCTCATTGTGGTCTACCCGGCTTTCGACTATACCCGCCTGGTGACTGTTCGCACATTGGTAACCTAGTTGCCTATATTTTTTAGGGACATACACAGGTGACTGTGGGGGTATACCATGGTACCTAGGACAGACATCGGGCCACTCTTTTCAGAGTATACCTGGAGGGTGCTTCCGTTTTCTAGTTGCACTTGCATCGATAATTTTCTCTAGTGTTGGTTGTTGTAACTGTTCTTCCAATTAATTTAGTGTTTGCTTGTATTATCTTATAGGGACTTTTTTAGTGTGTGTTACTTTTGAACGTTTAGACTACCCTAGAGTGTCTTTGATATTCTCACACAGTGGAGTATCACAAGCTCCACCAGTCACGAAGGCCTCTTGGCCTACCGCTGGTTACACTGGAGCCACCCCCGCCACCACTAAGGTGAAAGCCAGACCAACAAGGGTCTTTTGAAGTGACCAGGTCACAAGAAATTGTGCCCGACCAACATCCAGAGGAGTCGACCATTTTAGACCTTGGAGCGCAAGCTTTTGGTCTGGTTGGAACCTCCACCACTGATCTTTTGGAACCCACCATCATATTGATTCATCCTTACACGTGTCAGACAGTGTCGCACACAGCAATGGAAACAAATGTTGTTAGTCCTTCTGGGAATTCTTCAATTCCCACTACGGTTGTCACCATGGGAGAATTTCCACCTCCTAACCCACCATCACCGGTCTGAGCCACCATGGTCTCGACCGCCACTACATCACACAGTGGTCCGATCTCGTCTTTGGCGGCAGCCACAACCCCTTTCACACCAAGTGCGACAGGCCCTCCATTCTCATACAGGATGCCTAGTTCGGGTACAAGTCCTGTACTTTCCTACTCCACTTTACAGACTTGAGGTTTGGGGCAGGGAGCTCTAGCGCTCTTCTGCAAGTTCACATGGGGGGCAGTCCTGCCCCTTTTAATGCTTTTCCTGACGGAGGAGGTCATATCCTGCCTTTGTCCCCTTCACTCGGTGGCTCGCATCAACAATCCATCAGGCAACCTACACACCATAGTTTATTTGGAGCGGGGAGTCAAGTACCACCTTTGCATAGTATGTTAGTAGGTTCGACACTTTTTTCTTTGAATGGAACCTTTAGTAACAATGACTTCTCCTCATCCGCCTTCCTGACTGGGGGAAATCCTAGTTTTGGACAACCTATTCCTATGCAGGGTACTATTCCTGCACAGGGGGCAAACCTAAGAATTTCTTCCGCATCAGGGCCTTGGAATTCTTGGCAGGGATCCGTTCCCTCATCTGGAATGTTGATATGGGGTAATTCTTTCCACAATCAATGGAACCTCAGACAAACTACTATGCCTATCCCCATGGCCCAAATTCCTTTGAATGTAATGCATGCCCAACCATCTATGTCCTATTTTGGAAATCAGTCAATGATGTCTCCACATATGCAAAATCCATATGCTAGCCAAGGCCATGGTTTCTACCAGAACCAAGGCCAACAACCGAACTTTTCCTGGCAACCTAGTGTCAGTCAAACTCTAGGCCCCTTTTCCCCAGGTTATCACCAACAACCCAAACTACCCTTATTGGCGACTTTGCACTTACCAGATTTGACAAGGTTGTTGAATGACCCTATTTGTCATGATATGCATTGGCCTCCTATGCCGAAAAAGTTTCCTTCGGACATTCCAAAGTTCGAAGCCAAGCCTAATGAAGATCCAGGAGATCATGTGACTACCTTCCATATTTGGTGCTCATCAAACTCGTTGAAAGATGACTCCGTACAGTTGCGATTGTTTCAACGTACTCTCATTGGGAGTGCCACAAAATGGTACATTGAGCTCGATCGCTCAAGATACTCTTCCTTCGGTGAACTGGCGATGGCTTTCCTAAACCATTTCCAATTACCTGTGAGATACGACACTAGCATAGAGATACTTTCCAATTTCGAACAGACAACAATGGACCATATCTCTGATCACATCTGAGAATGGAGACGTCGGAAGAGTTTAATTAAAGTTCCAGGCCCACCAGCATTCCTGCTTGAGTGGTTCCTTAAGTCTTTGGTCCCGCAGTTAGCCAAAGACGTCATGACATCGGGAGTATTCTCCGAAGAAGATGCCATCATGAGAGATCAACAATTTGAGCTCATCTATTCTCAGTCTGGTTTATTATACAACATCTTTCCAGATGCGCCACGCTCAATACTTGATAAAATTAGACAGAGAGTTGGACCACATGTTGATGGTATCGTTGGTTCAGCACAAACAAAGCCCGATGAGCAATTGATGAAGCAGTTGCAGCAGTTATCTATACAACACATAGCGGCCAACCAAAATACTACTTTGGTTGCTCCCCCTACCAAAAAATTGGAGGTACACACAGTGCAATTGACTAACCCAAAGGCCACCCAGCAGCCTGAAGGAAAGAAAAAACAATGAAAGAAGGGTAAGGGGGATAAAAATCCTACCAATAATTTTGGCGGGGAAAACACTGAGAAATGGAAGGTGAGGTATCCATGCAACTTGTGCGTGGAAGACCACCCAACCCATCTATGTCCTCGGCTTGCAGAAGCCCAAAAGTTTTTGACACAGCAACAACCTGATGTGTTGACCAATCCATTTCAACATGGGAAAAATCTAACCTAAGCCTTTGCAAGCACGGAAGGGGGCAGCCAAGAACCCTCTCCACCTACGAATAACCCCACATCTGCAAATGTATATATGGTGAGGGGTGATGCTTTTATATCGACTAGAGCACATGACTATAGTAAACCAAGAACTTCTGAGAAGGTTAAAGAAGTCAAACTCTCATATCTTCCTCTACATATTGAGAAGATGTTGGGTGAAACAATGACATGCATTCCCAAAGGCGCATTCAAAAAATCTTCTCATAACCCAAAAAAAAGGGCTGCCCAGAACTACTCTGTGGTGAAAGATTTATCACAAACCCCTTATGCGATGTCCTCTTTGGAGGTCCTCCAAAGCTTCCCTTCCCAGAGGAAAGCCTTGTTAACCGCTTTAGGATCTATCGAGACTTGTAATCCAGGTACAATAATGTTGGATACAATCGACTTAAAACCTTGTCTGCCTTACCACGTAGTGTTTCAGATAGTAGTGGTTTATCCCACGAAAACTTTTACTCAGAATATCTTACGCACAGGGGTTGATGAGGGTGCCTCGACATGCGTTATGTCGTTGGCATGTTGCAAGGTCATTGGCCAGCCCGTCTTGTCTCTGTCACCTACTCTCCTCACCTCTTTCGACGGTCGTTCATTCCAACCACATGGTATCGTTCCTTCTTTCCCTGTGCAGTTAGGAGGGAAGATCGTGTGTGTCAAAGTAGAGGTAGTTGATGCTCCCCTTGACTATAACCTCTTGTTAGGAAGGATTTGGACTTATGCCATGCAAGCTGTGGTTGCTACCATTTTTCAGGTCTTTTTGTTTCCACACGAGGGTCGGATAGTGACCATCGATCAATTGTCCTTCTCTAGACCTGACCCTGGATTAGGGGCATCCACGGTCCTGATGATTGATAATCCTAAACCAGGTGTCGTCAACGTGGGGGTTGGTTTGTTCCCATATTTTATGGGTACCTTCGACTACCCGCCCCCTCAAGGCGATATCAAGTTTATATCCAATCACCATAAGGTTGAGATTTTTCAAGTTTCGTCGTTCCGCATGACTTACTTCGATGATCCATGGATACTTCCTTCCCAATCGACCATGATGGATGGGACAGGGTACCCGAGCATTTCCATGCCCTTGTCCACAGCTGAAGAAGCATACTCTTTAGTCCAACAAACTTTATCCCAAACTGATCCAGCTCCTGCACAAGAGTTTGATCCACTTCTAGAGCCTATTTTGGATCAGGGTTCTCTCGCTCACACCGATTCATTAGAATTAGTCTCGCCCTCTAATGAAGCAATGACTAGCCTTAACAAACCCTGGGAATATCTTCATCATAGATCATACTTCCTCCCAAATTTAAGTCGAATCAAAGCAAGAGAATTCACTGTGACCATGACGGGAGATCGGTCTTGTCCTATTAATCTCTTAGCTACCCACAAATTTTATGTTGAGGGTAATATGGAAACCATCACTGAAACCATACTGATCAATATTTCTCGAAACCCTAGCATTGTGGAGAATGTTTTCGTCAAATCTAACTGCTCCCCCGAAGAGATTCAAATCTACACAGATCTTTTCAAAGAATTCTGAGACATTTTTGCCTGGTCTTATGAGGAAATGCTAGGTCTCGATCCAAAAATAGTTGAACATGAAATCACAACGTATCCTGATGCCAAACCTGTACGACAAAAACTTCATCCAGATAATCCTAAGAAAGTAGCATCCATTAAGGTTGAGGTTGAGAAACTGCTAAAAGTCAGGTTTATCTATCCTATCCATTTGACCCAATGGGTGTCAAACCCCGTGTCGGTCAATAAAAAAAAAGGCACGATTCGTGTATGTACCAACTTCCGTGATTTGAATAAGGCCTGTCCCAAAGATAAATTTCCCACACCTTTCATCGACCAGGTCATTGATGAATGTGCGGGTTGCGAAGCCTTTTCTTTCATGGACAGTTTTTCGGGATATAATCAAATACAAATCAAACCCGAAGACCAACACAAAACAACATTCATATATCCATGGGGTACATTCATGTATCGTAAGATGCCTTTCGGTCTCAAAAATGTTGGAGCCACCTTTCAGCAGACCATCTATTTTTCTTTCCATGACCTCAAGCATATAGTCGAGGCCTATTTAGATGATTCAGCATCTTGATATCGCAAGAGAACGGATCATCCCACACACCTCCAACTTATCTTCGAACGTTGTTGCTACTTTCGAATTCGCTTGAATCCAAACGAGTGCAGCTTATGCATAACATCAGGATGATTGTTAGGTTTCATAGTGTCAACAACAGGGATCATGGTCGATCCTCTCAAGGTTGAGGCAATAATTCAGTTGCCCCCCCCCCACGCACAATCCTTCAACTTCAGAGTCTACAGGGAAAGGAAATATTCTAATATGCTTTATCGCTAACTACACCGAGATCACCAAGGGATTTATGCACTTACTTAAAAAAGATGTTCCCTTTTGTTGGGACGATGCCAGTCAATGCTCTTTCACCGCATTGAAGCATGCACTCACAACTGCTCCTCTACTCCGACCACCTAACTATAACAAGGATTTCCTATTATATCCGGCTACAGCAGAGTCAACCATTGGCATGGTCTTAGTTCAGGAAGATGATTTGTTCTTGGAATATGTCATCTATTACCTGATTCGAGGCCTTGTAGGACCGAAACTCAATTATTCTCATACCGAAAAACTTGTGTTGGCAGCAGTCCATGTTGTTCAATGGTTCCATCATTATGTTATGTTTCGCAAGACCACCATCATTGTTGTCATGAATCCATTTTAGTACATGTTGACACGATGGGTAATAGGCAGAAAAATCAGTAGATGGATCGTCATCCTCAAGGAGTTTGACTTGGATTTTGTTTCAGCGAAGTCCAAAAAGTCACTGGTCTTCGCAGAACTTATTTCAGAACTTCCGGTTGAGTCAGGTGATCTTGTGCCCGAAGAGTCGCCTATTAGAGGAGATATGTTTTTTATCACCTCTTCGGATCCCTGGTACGGAGATATACTTATCTATATCCAGACTTTGAAGTGTCCCACTATTGCTTCTCGTGATAAGCATTGATGCATACGCCATCAGGCTAAGAATTATCTCATACTCGATGATAGATTGTATCGAAGAGGTGTAGACTGCATCCTACGTCGATGTCTCACTCATGAAGAAGCAGTTATCATGCTTAATGATTGCCATACCGGAGCTTGTGGCGGTCATTTATCTGGGTTGGCGACAACCCAAAATATTCTACGAGCAGGTTACTTCTAGCTGACACTTATCAAGGATTGCATCAAATCAATCAAGAAGTACCATCAGTGCCAAATCTTCTCTTGGAAGATGAGGGCACATCCTGCTCCCATGTTTCCTGTCATCACAGTTGGTCCCTTCACCAAGTGGGGGATTGATTACACTACATGCAACCCTCCTTCAACAAGGGGGCACTGCTATATCATCGTAGTTGTAGACTACTTCACAAAGTGGGTTGAAGCTATGCCAACGTTTAAAGATGATGGAGAGACTGCAGCTCTCTTTTTATTCAATCAAATAATAAAAAGGTTTGGTGTCCCAAGAGATATTGTCACTGACCATGGAAGTCACTTTCAGAACCAAATGATGACTAAGTTAACGTCAAAGATTGGGTTACAGCAGGAACATTCATCACCCTACTACCCCCAAGCAAATGGGCAGGTGGAAGCTATAAACAAAACTCTTAAAACCATTCTACAACGAACTATCGACTCAGCCAAGTCAAATTAGCATTTGATGTTATACTCGGCATTATGGGCTTACCAAACATCTGTCAAGACTGCAACCATTTTCTCACCTTTTCATCTTGTTTATGGGCTGAGGTAGTCTTGCCCATCGAATGTTAGATCCCGTCTCTAAAATTGGCAGTACAATTACTACCAGACACTTCTCCACTTGAAGAACGATTAGTATACCTTGAGCAGCTCAATGAGTAGTGTCATGATGCGACCCTGGCCAATGAGGCTCACAAACATAAGGTCAAGTGTCAGTATGATAGGTCCATTCGTCCTTGGATTTTCTCTGAAGGCAACCTTGTCCTGGTCTATGACCAAGATAAGGACCCCCTAGAGGCAGGAAAATTCAAACCCATGTGGTTCGGACCTTTCATCATAAAAGAGGTTTTAAAAAAGGGCGTTTATCGTCTGGTTGATTTTGAAGGGAATTCTTTGGCGGAGCCTAGAAATGGGCTCTACCTCAAGAAGTATTACGCATAGGTAGGTCACTGTGGGTAACTTTTGTAACATATGTATAGTCTTTGTACTATTACTTTTTAGTTTCTTTTTAGTGTTATGGATGTGTCGTTGATGTTATCTTTCATCACTGTGGTAGATGTCAAGTGATTCCTAGGTGTTTGTTGGGTATGAAGATGGTGCTAGTCATCACACTCAGAGGCTTGCCTCCGTAGCTTGGGTAATATTTACACCTCAAGGCCAGTTGTTATCTTCCGGCGGTATATGCTTAGGTGACACCACAAATAATGTCATCGAGTATAGTGCAGTTATCGAATTGCTTTATGACGCTTTGTCACTGGGTATCTCTCATCTCTGAGTCTATCTCGATGCTCAATTGGTTGTGTCTCAGTTAAACATAGTATACCGGGTTCATGATCCAACTTTACATTGACGATTCCTTAGGGTACGTCTCTTAGAACAAAACTTTGATTATATTACATATTTTCATGTTCCTAGGAGATTAAACCAAGTTACAGATACTCTAGCTAATCAAATTTTAGATTAGCATCTTGCACACATCTGAAAGAATATTCACATAAACATGCAAATACATTTTGCACACATGATCCATAAGACACAAAAGACCAAAAAAAACCATATAAAATATCATAAAGTAACCAGAGTACACCGATGGACGCAAGCGCCTCAAAAATAGGACCAATAACAAGTCACAAGGCTTATGCCCTCAAAAAATATACAAGTAGTGCTCGTGGCACGTCAAAATGTATAGCTAAATTCAGGGCCTGTGGGCCCTATTATACTGATCCACAGCGTTGGATAAACGTCGAAACAACTAGACCCATGTATGTAGTGCCCCCACTACATGAGGCTGCATAGATGGTGGAAGGTCCTTAATCTCTGCCATCGGGATCGTGTGAGTGAGTGCAGTAAAGTTATGCTCAACTCATCTCAATACCCTCTCAACCTCTCTGGCTGGAAGATCTCCTGTTACTTCTGGTCCCCCTGTGGCGGCAAGTGCATTCCCTGGCCGAGGATGACACCTATTCCTCACATAGTCAGCGAGTCGCACTGGTCCCACATCTACACCCAATGAACACATATCCTTCAAATACTCTGGCATAACAAAAACAAATGATATATATAACAAAACAACATAAAAATTACATATGTTTAAAACACAAAAAACTATGAAGGTGGAGACTTACCCATCTCCCCTCACTCCTCACCAGGAGGTATTGGTATCTTAGGGTCTCTCGAGAAATCAATCCCGGCATAGGGGTAATCCTCTATAACCAGTATCTGTCATGACAGCCACACAAAGAAGTCATCATCGAAGGACTCATTGGTCCTTTCACCACCCTATCGCGGCAGTAATACTGCCCATCTACACATAGCAGGAAGAGAGGCTTGATGTCCTCGTACCACTACTCTAGGACTAAAACTCGGAACTCTCTCAAAAAAGAATGAAAACAAAATGGTCTCGAACTCGAAGTTCCTATGTGTCCGCAAACGGCAATCTGTCAACTGCCTCTTCATACACTCAAGCAAAGTGGTACTCCAATCAAAAACTTGTGCATTTAAGCACTGGACTGCACAGTTCATCTGTGCATGTGACGCCTAATGTAGAGCCGTAGAACTAGTAATTTTCCCAATAACCAATACTATCGCCTGTAGCGATAAGTTAGTGATCTTTCTTATGGGCACTTGCGTGCTCGAGCGGTTTGTATCATCTGCACAATATAGGCCTATCAATTCTTCTATGTTATGCGGCCCCGAAGGAAAATTTCAAAAATTGACTAGTTCCCCTCTCCTAGAGAGGCCAGTCAAAAAGTAAATGTCCTCGACCATGGGCACCAATGACTGCCCCTATAACATGAATGCCTATGAATCCGGATGCCAGTAGTCAACCAAGACTTTCAGTAGACTAGGTTGTACCCACATGAAAGGACATAGAAAAAACTTGAGTAACCCACATTGCATCAAGGTGGCCATAGCATTGGGGTCTTCCCTGACCAACTCATTCACCTCTTCATGCTCTCTTTCTCTCCAATGGACATACATCCTGCAAAACACCAAGGTTTAGGAGGGTTAACCCTTGTTTTTTAAGCCTTTTTCATTCAATAAGGGGATCCACGCATGCTGTCATGGTGATAGTCGCATGTACACACGTGCAGAGTTTACTCTGCCCAAATGTACACGTGGCCTGTCCTGAGACATCCCATGTGGGCCTAGGGCCAACCTTTTAAAGGTCAACGCCCCCTTAAAAAATGAAACCCAATGCAAAAACAAAGACATAAATTGCAAGATAAGAGAGTTTGTACTTACTTGGTCCAGACAGAAGTTCATTTCATCCACTATAGCTCCTGGAATCACCACTTTTGATAAAGGGGGTCTTTTGGCTCCAGAGTCAATTTCCAAATCAGTAATGGTGATAATGAGCTGTCAGCTTCTATTTATAGACTTTTTGGCCTCTTTTTGTCACTTTTTTGGCGTCCCCTATCATTTTATTTATACCAAAAACCATTTAGTGTGATTCAAGAGTTGCATAGGAGGGATTTGATCGGGTATTGGGACAGTTTTTTGGAGTTTTGAGTAATTTTCAACGGTCCGTGAAAAAAAAAATTCTAAGGATCAACTTGAGCATATAGGTTAGGTTCCTACCCTGACTTTGTACCTTGTTGTCTTTTTCCTTTGCCATAGGATCGATCTCATTAGGTTGTGACACGGAACCATCATAGTTGCTTTAGAAGTGTTGCAACTTGGTGGTAGATCTTACCAGAACATGGATGCCCTAGGTAGATCCTGGTTTCATTATGGATTCCATGGTGTCACTAAAATATTGTAGGCTTGGGAGTCCTTGTAGTTTTTCCTGAATGCAAGTTTGAGCCTCATTTGCATGATTCTTCTTCGCTCTTGACCTCACCCTCAGGACTCCCAAAAAATAATGAGTCTTCTTTTAATCCCTTTTCAGACCCTATAAATATGAAAATATTATTGAGCGATATTGTGGCCTTTCACGCTCGTTAAACTAAAATTTGAAGTCACATCTGTCTGGCGGTAGTTTACCCATTTTTCGGTCTGGATGGTCAACTGTACGAACAAAGGTATACTCTATGGAACTTTAATTCTCTAAAAGAGTACTCTGAGGTATAATTTTATCCCTTTTTCGGGCCTGAGGGACTAAACTTATGAAGAAGGAACCCCCACGGAGTCCATAGTTAATCTCTTTTTAGACTCCCTGAAATTGAAAAGATCGTCGAGTGACCTTATTCTTTCACACTCGTTAAACTGGTCCATAAGAACATTCCTGATAGATTCTATAGTTAAGATTTTTTCAGAATCCTTAAAAATGAAAAAATGGTTGAGTGATCTTGTCCTTATAACACTCGTTAAAATGGTTTTGAATAGACATCTTGTCGGTGCTAGTTTACCCCTTTTTCGAACTGACTAGACTATCTTCGAAAAAGGTACCCCAATGGAGTCTCCTTTTATGATTTTTCAAACTCTCTAAATATGAAAAACCACCGAGCTTACCTTCTCTAGGCTCGTTAAACTTACATCAAAGGACGTTACCATTGTGTGTTTTGTTAACCACATTTGCATACCTTATATGCCAGCCTTGTAGCACTTTGCTTCTGCGTCTTAACACCCTTAGCCCCTAGAGGATTTTTTCCGAGTATCATTATTTTGAACATCAGTCTTGTCCTTGTGCCTTGAGCTTGTATGTTTGTCACACTCATTCCTCCATTGTAACGTAACACTCCTTTATTCTTTTTTCCAAAATTATTGAAAAAGACAAAAAAATCAAATATAGCCCAAAAAGAGGAAGGGAAAAGTATTTTCTTTATTGGAAGCATAATAAGTCGCCCTTGGATAAAGCACATATGTCCATTTTTTCAACAAGATTTGGGATGTAGTACGACCTTAGGAAGTTTTTCTCGCTACATAGAGTTGTGTCCTCCTCTGATTGGTTATTCTTCCAAACATATGGAGAGTTTGTGTTGCCTCCTGCTTCGTAAACTTATGATTAATGCCATGCTGCCTAAGTTTCATCATTTGTCATGTTGTTTTCCAAGGGAAGTTTCTACCAAGCCTGAGTCGGCCCCTCTGTAATTTGTCTATTTCCCTCACACCCGGCCATCCTGAATGTCCAATCAAGTCCTTGATCGAAATCAATGAAGCCTTCAGTCTAATCATCAATATTATCTAGTCCATGACCGACGAGTCGTCGAAGACCTCTAGGTAGTGAAGTCGTACACTCATATTACACTCCGACCTTGAGTTTTGAATATTTTGAAGTTGTTGCTCGAGCTCTGAAGATATCATCTCCAGCCATCAGGCCGTATCAGCTTCTAGAAGATGGATACGCTATATGTATATCTTTTTGATTTCGATATGTAGCTCTGTTGTGTATTGTCCATGGCTACACTTTATATAGTTATTTGACATGGATCTATAGTGTATTTGATTGGTATCCATGATTCTATTTTATCCTGAGCATGGGTATGCCCACCTCGGTGAGACATTTGTTATTTTGCAGACGGCACCTCCCGGTTCCTAGTCCCTAGGCTCATTTGTTCGGCACATCAATAAAGATTGGTAATGTATTTCAGCCATCAGATTCTCTTCTAACCTCACACATTAGAGGGCATCTGTTATAACCCTAATTTGCACCATACATGCTTACCTGGCATCATTCCATCTTAGATCCCTTCTTTGCCAAAAGCATTGTTGAACAACTCTTCTAAAAACCTATTTTATAAGGGCCCATGCGCCCTACTCCATTACTGCATGCGTGTACATGCTAGCTTACCTAAAATAGCCTGCGTGGACCGACAAAAGCATGAAAAAAGGAAAGTTGTCAATGGAACACACAGCTTTGGGTGAGTTAACTGAAACTCTTGGCCATGCATGGCCGAGGGTTCATCCAAATACCTAACTTCTTCTAGCCTATAAAAGAAGGGCTAGGGGCCCCATTTGGAAGGGGAGAAAAGAGAGTAAAGAAACTCTTCCCAATTTTATATTCCCATTGTCCCAACCCTTTAGCCATCCTTGTGCAAGAAGAGATACAAAGAAAAGAAGTTGGAGGACATTTGAAGAGGAGCCCAGGATCAGGATTCGCAGAGAAGTGGTTGGTATCGACGTTGTAAGTTGATTCATTTAAAGTTAATAATAAAGAAATGATTTTCCCGACCCACTATATGAGTTCTTCATAGTTTAGTAAATATATGTTTGAATATCTAACCCATTAGTCTATAGGTAAAATGCATGTGTAGTTTGTTGTTTGTTTTGTACGCAGGTCAATCTTGAGAGGATAACTACCAACAAGCGGTCAAGCATGAAAGGGGATTGACATCAAACATCCAGAACAAGGTATGTCGGTCTAACCATGTATTTGTTGAAAAGGAATGGGTTTCAAGTCTGGGGACGAAGGTAGAAAGTAGATTTCTTTTGGTCATATTTACATGCATAAGATAACCTTATTTGCTAGTCCGTAAGGGGATTTCCCTCACAACATCAAGCGGAGGAATACACGTCATAATACCATGAAGTTTTGTCTCCACCTCTTGGAGACCCCCTGCTACTACAACTACATGAGCATCCCTACGACGCCCCAATGTCGATATCTCTGTTGGACGTGTTGTTCCCTTGTCTGCATGATGAAATGATACATCCGTTAGAAACTCTCCTATGTACCCAAAAAAAATAATATAAGTTTAAAATCAAAAAACACACTTGACAATATATTTTTTTGGTTTCTTACTTGACGCATCCCATTCCACCCCATCTGGAAGGGCCAAGTCCATGCTTCCCCAGAAATCCACTCCGGCGTATGGAAAATCTTCTATCACAAGCAATTGGCATCCCAACCAAGCGAAGAAATCACCGGTGAATTTGAACTCTGAATCTTAGCGTAGTCTCAGAGACAGGTTAGTCCATCGCTCCATACATGGTTCTCCCACTGGCCATACTACTAATGAAATTTGAGGTTGCATCAAAGGAATGTGTTCTAAGAAGAATGAAACCAAGAATGAACCATACTCGAACTTCTTATGTTGCCTTGCTCTGCATCTCGTAATCTTCTCCTTCACATTCTGAAGGAACCCTACACTTCATTTAAACAGTGTTGGCTCTAGACACTATAAATTGTAGGCCACCTGTCATATTGAAACTAGGTGTGTGTTGGTACTTCCCGCTATACTCATAATGGAAAACAAAATGGACTGAAGAGGTAGGCCCCTGATATCTTTGATTATGATTCTACCTCCCAATAGTCTCACTCCTGGGACACAATGGTTTTCCAGGTACTCATCCACAGGCGCAGGAAGTGCCCTCTGTCTGGATAAAACTATGGGAGCCCCTCTTTTTGAGAGGTTGGTCAGGAAGTATACATCTTCCAACTCTGTGGTGAGAAGTTGCATTCCAATTTGGAACCCTTGTTCTGCAATGTTCCATAACCCGATCATATGCTGAGGAATAAGAACCTCTTTCTTCATATTTTTCATTTTGAAGAACTTGAGGAGACCGCAATTCCTCAATGCATCCTGTGCTCGAGAACTTTGCAAGGCGGCCACATCATTGAGGTCATGCTCTCTTTCTTTCCACTCGATCATGATTATTGCCAAAGTTACCTGCAATCATCCACAATCAAAATTCATTAATCACATTTTTACGACGATTTTTGGGTAATTAAAAAACTTTAAAAAATTGTTTGCATTGTCTATGAGGCCAACACCCCTCTCATATGCACATCATTGCACCAACGTATCCCTACAGTATCCATCAAGGAACTTTTAAAAATCAAAACGCACACCATTCACGATTTGAGAAAGCGTTGGTCGTTTTGGGCATTTTTTTCTTGTGTTTTTGGGAAGCACCCTCTCCACCACTACACTAGTGCATTGGCACGCTTTTCAACAACTTGTAGGGGCATTTTAACAAATGATCAGAACTCCCCCACTAAATCTAGAGGAGCGCCAAGATTTTTTGGGTGCTTGAGACAACCCAAGGCATCAATTTTTGCACCCAACCATTTCCTAAAAACGAATTTTAAACCAGACAAATGAAAGAAATGAAGAAAATCACTAACCTGGTCCAAACAGCAAGGAAAATGGTTGACCATAGCTTCGGCAACGAACAATGCAAGATTCACTTCCAAAGCACAAATTCTCCACTGCTACAAATTTTTGCACAAATGAAATGGTAAATGATATTGTTACCTCATTTTACTATTATACATTTCATTTTTGCATAAGATATAGTTATTTTTGTGTTTTTTAAAATATTTTGGAGGCCTTATTAATCCCCTGGAATACAGTTTTGACATTATTGGCAGGTTTCAGAGCAGTTTTGTTCATTTTTTCATATTGTCACATTCACGAGCATAGTCTTAGTTCGTTCTCAAGCTCAAACACATAAGAACGCGTCGGGTAAACTTTTATCTCTTTTTCAGACCCACATGGATACACAAAAAAGGAACCCCTTGGAGTCGTCTTTAATCTCTTTTCAAACTCTCTAAACGTGAAGAGATTGTCGAGTGATCTTGATTCCTTTCCCACTCGTTAAAAGGTTTGAAAGGGCGTCTTTTGAGTGATAATTTATCTCTTTTTCGGCCTCGTGAGACTGACATTACGAAAAAGGACCATACTGGAGTCATCTTTAAGTCATTTTCAAACTCTCTAAATATGAAAAACCACCGAGTTTACCTTCTTTGGACTCGTTAAACAATCATACATTGAAGGGCCCATATTGGACCAAATCCTTACTTCTTCCAGTTCATTAAACAAAGGAAGAGGGACTTATTGAAGGTGATTTATATCGATCATGTGTTACCCTCCTCGAGCTCGTTAAAATAAAAAGAGGTACTCATCTATCTAGATGGGGGGGGGAATTGAAGGAAGCAAGCCAAGCAGTCTTTGAGAACATTACCAGTAATTCTTACAGTCACCCTTGAACATGGCATTTTATCTTTGCACGCATTTCAATCCCCTGAACCTCTACACTGAACCAATCCTTTGAGTTTCCTTACTCCTTTGAGTCACCCGACGAAAGTCACAGTATCCACTGCATTATCAAGTTTTGGTCCTTGTCGAGTTTTTTGCTGTCATGCCTCAGTATTCAAGGGAAGTATCTGCCTCAAGAGTCAACCATCACAAATTCCTGTTCCGATACCCATGTTAGTCCATGTTATTTTGATCCACCAATTACATATTTGTGTTAGTTTCGTGTCATTGATGGGGGATACACCAAGGCCCTCCCTCGACAAGTCTATTCATGTCAACTTCAGTACATTATCCATGAGCTAGACTTAGAAACCAGTTAGTACCTTGGGACCTGCATGCCTCAATGGCAGGCCTCCTCGTGTATGACAGTGGGTTTACATCATTGACCTATGATCAAATGATTCCACAGATGTTCAACTTCAGTTCATCCATTCACATTCGTTGGAATGTACTAGGGTACATTGGGAATCATTGACATCATTGGTGATTTCCCTCGTGCTTGTTAACGGTTTACCTCATTGACCAGTAATCAAGTGGTTTCTTCCATGTTCGACATCAGGGCATCTATTCACATAGTTATATTTGTACCACATCGGGATCAGTAAGAAGACCCTGGGTTAATTCATCACTCTTATATGTACTTTTCCCATGTTACAACAGAGTTTCTTTTGAACATTAACACATATATTGTTACATAGATCCACTTTATATTGGTCGTGGCTATGTATTGTCGTCTCGTATATCCATTGTGTATTCTTCATGGCTACAATCAGTTCAGGTCATAGGAGTATAGATACACATTGTATCTTCAGTGGCTATACCCTTTTATCAATATAATTATGGATCCGCGGTGTATTTTATGGCAGCCATACCTTGAAAGTCTTTATCACTCAAGCATAGGTATGCATGCCTTAGGTTTGAAACATGTCATAACATTTGTTTGATGGTTGTGTGCATATTCTATCAGGTTCTCTAAGTCCATACCCTTGCTTGAAAAAGTCTACAAAGTACTTCAGTCATCAGTTCTCGTCTTCTAACTTCACACTTTTGGGGGAAATCTGTTACACATCAAAATTACTCATTAGGATGAAGTCCTAGTGTCGTCATTACCAATGTCGCAAGTGTCTCATTTCACCTACAAGTGTTGCAAATATCATATTGTTGTCTTGTCTATGTTGTGTCTCGGATGACATTATCAATAACACTTACAAGACACCTCAAAAGATTGGTTATGAAGAGGAGAAGTCATTTGACAATGAGTACAAGTCTTTTGCCACTGAGAAAACCACTAAAAAATCAATTTTGGAAGGCAACACTCCCCTATACATTGTCAAGGAGTGCCAACACTCTGTGACCTCTTTTGGGGGAGCATTCCAATGCTCTGTGCCCCATTCTGAGGGAGCGTTGTCCTTTTTTGAGAAAATCTTTGGATTGTTGAGAGAAATCGGGGAAGAATCCCTTCATATCTGGAATCAGTTGGGTTCGGATCTGAGGTCAAGGCTCGACCTTAGGGAATATCCACAACTAAAGGAGAAGAGTCCTCAACTTATCCCAAGGATATCTTAAGTGTTTAGGCCTCTCCAAGCCTATATAAAGAGGCCTCTTCATGGTGAAAGGGGAGAAATTGTGAAGTATCAAACTTATGATCTCATAAGGGAGATATCATTGAAGCATTAGCATTCTGTGTGGATTATTTGAGCAAGGGTCTAGACAAAGGGGGCTTGGTGAAGTTGTTGCACTACATCCATGGTTGTAAGAACCACTTTGTTCTCACTGATATAAATATATGCTTGTCCTATTTCCTTTAAAGTTTGTGTACATTTCATGAACTTGTCTCTAGTAGATAGATATGTTTTTGAGCTAATCTCAGTAGAATATGAAGTTTTTTGTATCTTTGTTTGTTATATAGGACTTATTGAGGAGCTTAGGATCAAAGCTCAACTTGGACTATGCGAGGACAAACGAAATTAAAAAGGTGCACGTTTTGTCTTCCTCTTCATACATTATCTTAATTAGATCTAAAAGGAATGTCAGTGTCCACAATAGCATTTTTTGTCTTGGTCATAGGGGTCTAGTATCCAACAGAGAATCCACTTGTCCACAACGGTATTTCTCTATAATAGTGGTTTCATACTTACCATTACTCTTCCTTGCCGCCTCCAATTGGCATGATTAATGTGGCATCCCATCGGTCCTTTTCATCCTTTAATTCTGCCTAACGTTGTCTTGTCGTACTGCTTTTTCCAACTTTCCTTTTCCCTCTTGTTTCCCTTTATACGTGATCATTGTCCCTCTCCTCACCAAGTTCATGTTTCTAAGTGTGCATGCCCTTTCTGTCTTTCGGCGCACTGCGCCTCTATTGGTAGTATTTATAGTTATTTTTTTTTTAACTACATGGTGGGTGGTCGATTGTCCTTGTATAGCTTCAATTGGCTCCCATTGATTATCCCTCTGAGTTTTGCGCCTGATAAATCTCTTAATTGTACATCTCCTCCATCTATGACAGATTGTACTTTGAATGGTCCTAGCCAGTGCATTCTTAGATTTCCTGGGTGCTAGAGTGATTTGTTGTCATACATCAATACTAGATATCCTTCCTTGAAAGTTTTCTTCTTTATGTGTCTATCAGGCCAAGATTTGTCCTTTGATTTCTGAACTTGTTGGTGGAATCCTGCTAAGATCCAATATTCCTCCATGGTCATTAGTTGATTCAGTTTCTCGTGTACTGTGCCTCATTCTTTCATTTGTGTAATTGTTGCTAAGAGCAATATTGGTACTAAAAATTCTAATGGCACCACTGCTTCTTGGCCATAAACCAGTTTGAATGGTGTGTTTCCTATCAAATTTTTTCACTTAGTCCTATAGACCCATAATAATGTTGGTACTTTGAGGTCCCAGTCATCTTTGTTGATGTTACAGGTCTTTGTCAACGCATTCTCTAGGATTTTGTTGAATGCTTCCGCTGTGCCATTTGCCTATGGGTGATATGGTGTGCTCTTCTGATGATGGACTTCAAACGCTTCAGTCATCGCATTGACAGTTTTGTTTATGAAGTGTGTGCCTTGGTCGCTCATCAAAATTCTTAGGCACCCAAATCTAGTGATCACTTGCTCAAATAAAAAAATGCATTGTTTCTTATGCACTGCAATCCTTTACTGGTATGGATTCCACCTATCTTGTTAGGTACTCTATCGCGATGATAATGTATCTTTCTCCTGTTCTTTTTGTTGGTGATTTGATTGGTCCCACAAAGTCTATTTCCTAGTTATCTAATGCCTGGAGTGTTACCTATGGTCGTAATGGAATCTTGTCCCTGTTGTTGGGTTTTCCTACCCTTTAACAAACATCGCATCTTTGACAGTACTCCTTCGAGTCTCTGTGAATCATTGGCCACCATAGTCCTACACGCAATACCTTATGCATGGTAGATTTACTTGCGTAATGTCCTCCCACTATTCCCTCATGGGATTCTGCTAAAACTCATGGTCTTTCGTGTTCTAACACATACCTTCGCAAGATGTTATCTGCACCCATTTTGTATAGGTGTCCTACAATTAGTTGATATTTGGCAACGCGGACTACCAGGTTTTTCTTCTGCACGGTGATATATTCTTGCGGCGCAGTACCTATGCTTAAGTACTGAATGATATCTGTGAAGTATTTATCAGTGATCTGAACTAAGAATAACTGTGCATCTGGAAATTTTTCTTCTAAATTTGTAGTTTCTTCTTCATTTGTGACCCTTGATAGGTGGCCAAGTCTTGCATTCAATTTTACTGGCTTAACTATTACTTCAAAGTCAAATTCTTGAAATAGTAGTAACCATCGACAGATTCTCCCCCCCAACACTGGCTTGTTTAATAGGTATTTTAGGGTTGAGTGATATGTGAACATATTAAAGTGTTTTCCCAATAAGTAGTGTCTGAACTTTTGCAGTGCATAGACCATAGCTAGGCCTTCTCTTTTGGTCGTGTTATAGTTTTGTTCTGATTCTGAGAACTTTATGCTCGTGAATTCTATCAGGTGATCCAAGTCTCCCACTCCTGGCTACACCAAGATATCTCCAACTGCTATGGTTGATGCATCTACATGGACGTGAAATGTCTTCTCACGGTCTAGAAAGACTAATATTGGTGCGGTAACCATTTTTTCCTTTAGGGTATCCAGACCGTGTTGGCATTCGTCGTTCCACTGAAACTTTGTGTCCTTTCTTAGCATCTTTTCCATTGGTGCAGTAATTTGTGGGTATCCTTTGATAACTTTCCTATAGTATCATGTGTGTCCCAATGTCACTCTTAGCTGACGGACTATTTTTGGTGGTAGTAAGTTAACAATTACTGCAATCTTTGCAGGATCTACGAGTAAAACTTGTTTGCATACTATATGGCCCAATAGTATCCTGAAGGGTGTTCCAAATATGAATTTCTTTATGTTTAGTGATATCTAACACCGTTTTCATCTTTCCAACATTAGTCATAACACTTCTACATGTTATTTCAACAAATTGTAGACTGTCCAATCATCCAAATATAGTTCAAGAAACTAGTGGATGAATTCCTTAAATGCAGCAATGACTACTTTGGAAAATATTGTTGGTGCATTCTTCAGTCCAAACGACATGATTGTGTACTAATAAGATCCCCATTTTGTCGCAAACGCGGTCTTGTATCTATATTGTTGTGCTATCTTGATCTGATGGTAGCCTGAGAATCCATCAGTGAATGAGTAAGCTTCATGTCCTCCTACGTTTTCTAACATTTCATCCATGAAAGGTGTAGGGAATGGGTTGTGTAGGCATGCATCATTCAACTTCCTCAAGTCGATGCATATTCTTATCCCTCCTTGTCTCTTGTCATGTACTACCATTGGGCTTATCTATTCTGATTCTTCGACCGGTTCTATGATTCCAACTTCAAGCATCCCGTCGATCTCAACTTTGACTTTCTGCTTATATATTGGGTTTAGTCTATACGGTCGTTGTCTAATCGATCTTTCTTTAGGTCTAAGTGGTATATTAATTTATCCTAACTCTCCGTCTATACCCTTAATTTCTGTAAATGTTGTGGGAAACAAGTCGTCGTACTCACGTAATAACTATGTTATGATTTCTAGTGTTTCCTCCTCCCAGTAATATCCAATGTTGGCCATATTGGGATTCTCGATTGTCCCAATGTTGAATTTATTTACTTTTATTGGCACAGAAATGACTTATGATTCTATGGGTGGACCTTCCACATCTTTTTATCCTTCTGCTTCTTCAATCTGAATATCATGTGGATCATATTCATCCAGTGCTTCCTCTTGTACATGGTAACATGACAACAATTCCTTGATTGTTTGTTTGATCCGTTGTTGTTTTTTGTGATAAGTTCTACTTCTGGTTCTTTGATGAATATCACTCCTCGTATATGTTTAAGAGTGGCATCCATTTTGGGGTTCTCATTCTCAAATGAGAAAGTGACTGTCAAATTATGTTGCAATGTCATCCAGGTCATAGTTCCTTTGCGCAATTCCTAGTTTGTATACCAGTTCATTGGTATGCCCTCTAGAGTGTCTATAAAATGATGAGGCCATTCCTCTGTGGGTGTCATTTTCCACAGTGTTCTACACTCCTCCAAGTGTTCTATTGGTTCCCCTTTTCCATCATACTTTTGTTGCTTGTTGTTTTTTTTGTTATGCGTTGAACCTTATGCGCAGTAACTGATTACATTGGTACCAATCTGTGATTGTTTCTTTGTGTGCGCCCCACCATCTTGCAGGTGTGGCCTTGAGTGCTAGATCAAGTGCTAACAGTCTTTGGTTCTCTAAGAATTCATCTTTGTACTGTGTCAAGAATTTTTCCAAATCGTTTATTCCGTGGAAACTAGGTGGTTCCCTTATTTTTGTGCCTACCCATCTGATGGCGCGATCTATTCTTGCACATATTCTCATGGATACTTCGTGTAGCCTTTGTTGCCAGTTCTCTAAACCAGTATTTGAGTTTGTTTTACATGAAGTAATGCTCCACCAACTGAGTATCCCATCTGCAGTTGGGATTACATAATCCTCATCGTGCGCAGTTTTTCTATACAACTGGTTGATTTCCTCTAAGTCTAGGCAAGTGGGTTCTATGAACATCTCCCCTTCTGATGGATCTAATGGCACGATGACCCTGTATTCTCCTGAATCAAATGTCATTTTCATGGTCTTCAAGTTGATTATGTCATGGTTGTCAAAATCCCAATCCAGACCAAGGAACGTTGGGTAAGGTGTTGTGTCATCCACTATTTCAATGACTTCAAAATCTGCCTTAGTGCACACTCCATCTAGGTCTATTGTCACCCCTTATAGTCTACCTATTGGTAGGACTCTATGTTGATTTTCCAGTTTCAATTGAACATGTGAATATCCTAATGTGGGCTCTCCCATGCATTGCCATGTCTTCTTTGGCAATACATTAACTTCAAATCCTAGATCTAGTATGATGTCTCCCATACTGAAATCTCCAATGTTGGCATTCAGTCTAAATTCCCTACTTGTTCTTCTTCTTGTGTGTAGGTGATTGACTGTTTTTGGTTCTAGTTTTCCTTCCATATCAATGCTACATTTTTCTAGTATGTTTTTCAATATTTTCACAGATGATGGATCACTTAATACCTTTACACATGATTGAAAAAATCCTTTGATTGTACTTACTTGTCCCATGGAATGTATTTCGCTGGTATGATCCAATAACAGAGGCATTTCATATTCTAGTGCTTCCTTATTTTGTTGCGCAGTTGAAGTCGTCACAATATCTTTCTTCTGGAATTCTTGTCGAACTTGCTTAAATATCTCCTTTTCCTTCTGCGTGTCAAATTGCTTCCTTGGTTCAATGTTCTTTTTCACCCATTGATTTTGTGTTGGCTCTTGTCGAACAGCGTCATCCCCTGTTTTCACTCCTCCGCGGGTAACTATATTGATATTTCGTCCTTCATCCCTTGCTTCGGGTGAAATCCATTGAACATTTTGGTTGTTTTGGTTCCTCTTTTCTTGGATCTTTACTAGTAGTGTCAGGAATTCTTCTGTAGCATGGTCAAATGCACGACAATACATACAAGTTGTTGGTGGAAGTGGACATTCTCTTGCATAATGTCCTGGTTGTTGAAAATTGTGACACACCACTGGTCCTCTAGCTCATCCAAAACCTCCTTTTGCTCGTCCTCCACCTCTGTAGCCTACTCTATCTCCTCTCGGCGCATTATACTGAGGTGCATGATTATATGATGCGGTATTGTACTGAGGTTGTGCCATGTTGTACTGTGGTTGTGCGTTATTATATGGTTGTTGCGCAGTATTATACTATTGTTGCACAATGTTGTATGGAGTTGGAACTTGATTGAACTGTGGCGTGGCTTGCCCAGTCATCATTTTTTCCTGCACTCTATATGCGTCTGATGTATTTTCTGGAATCAACTCCATATTTTTACAATCTTTGTCATCGTGGCCCACTAACTTGCAACAGGTGCAATATGAACTCTTTGGGACTGTCTGGTATTTATGCATCATCACGCAGTGATAGGGTTCGTGACCCAGTTTCTTACAGACTTCACACCATGTTCCTCCTATGGATAACGGGTTTGGCATTCATGCTTCCATATACTGCATGAATGTTGGACATTCGTTCTTGTGGTGTCCTTTCATCCTGCATGTGGTACACCAAATGGCTTCTCGTTTTTCCTTATTCTTATTCTGGTTCAGCTGAAACATTAAGTTCTTCATATCCTCCTCTAATTCTTCGATAGCTGGGTTTGTCTATTGGTACTGGTTTTCTTCCAGTTGCAAGGCTACCTACAAAGCCTATGCCTTCATCTAGAACTTATGTTGTCGCAATGGATATTTTAAGTGTGGGAGCAGTGAATTGACAAACAAGTTTCGATGTTGCATGTCGGTCATGAGATATTTTAACTTTCCCTTCAGTTGCTTGAATCTCTGGTCAATCTCCCATACGGATTCTCCCAATTTTTTTTGGATTTCTATCATCTCATTCATGTATTGATCCTCCGAGCTCGACTTCTAGAACTCATTTATCAGTAACTTCTTAATGTATGTCAATGTCCTTGTCATCCTCGGTGCACTATTTGCATCTAAACTCATGTACCAGTCTAATGTGTGGTCTCCTAGTGTAATAGCTAACTGTGCAAATTTGGTATCTTCATCGGTGATCTGTTTTGATTCCCAGATGTTTTCGCAAATGAACAAGTGTTTCACAGGGTCTTTTGTTGCTTCTCCTCAAAATTCTGGTAACTTAATGGTGGGATCGTGTCCTACCATTATGAATGTTAGACTACTACCTCTGTGCGGTGTAGATACTTGACTAGTGCTGCCTGAACTGGCTCCTCTAGTTTTTTCTCCTTGTGTAGATGTACTTCCTGATGTCGGACTTCTTCCGAACTTCAGTTGTCTAAACGGTGGTGTTATATTTGGTGTATTAGTCACGCATGGGTTTATGGGTTCCACACTGACATTAATATGGATAGGATTGTTGCCTTCTCATCCCACTCTTGGACCCCTCGTCTTCCTTTCATATGTTGCGCGCAGGATTTCCTCAATCTGCTCCATAGCCCGGAGATCCTCTTCCTCATCACTCGCCAAGCCTTCCCTCGCGGCGACGACTCTCTTCTTAGTATTCACCTTGTATTGGTAGGGTACTCCGCTATGCGTCTTTTCATTTGTCTCTAATATCCACTAGATCTGGTCATCATCCATCATGATCAGGTCCAAGGGTTCCTCCATATTTCCCTTATCCTTTCGTCCTTCCATTTCTCCTCTTTCTGTCAGTGCTTCCCCCCTTCCCCCATGCACACAAGGAAGTTTAGTTGTCTGACTCCATAGTCATTACGCATTTTTTATATAGAATTATCTTAATAGAAGTATACAGTGATCGAATGTACCTTCCTCGAGGTCCACGCAGAAACTCTTGCTCCACTGCGTTGTATGACTTCATTGTGTCGATTGCAAACTCTGTGATAAAACCTACCACAACACTGTCAAGCCAAAAGTCTATTATGCGGGTGAATTTGTTGTTTACCTATTGTAACTTCTCAATATGTATTGGGGTCCACTCTAGCTGTCAAATCCGGTTCATTGCGTGGTTATCCCTCAACCTTAGTATCCACTCCTACAACAAATGTGGAAAATTGCAGAAAAATACTTCATGCAAATCAGTAAACACATATTTCTCAAGATATTTTTGGGGTGTTATTCTAGGGTTTCTATTATATTTCTGTGCAAAATCCAACTCTTTGGTTCTTATCCAAGTTTCAATATTTTATTTTGTGGGATTCCACGGTCTCAACATTCCCTTCTAATGGCTCATTGCTCTCTGCCCTAATATTTTCTTGAACTTCCTCCGATAGGTCTTCAACTTATCTCATCTACTCAACCCTCTCTTGTTCCTACCAACGGAAATAGAACCATTTGTTGGTTACTACTCTTCTATCCTGTCTGATTTTATTGACCCAGGGTTCATGTCTATTCGGGTTTCCAACAAATCCTCTAAAACTATCGGCCCTCCTGGTAAACCAGAAGGAAACACAACACACAGAATGCGCTACGCAGTCTCACCCAAGATAGCTTTAATGGGTGGTTGTAAGACTCAGGTGTTTATAGCCTAGGATTGAGTGCAAGATAAGATAGCTATATATTGAACCATTTATCATAACTTGTAAACACAATATATTGTTATCGACGAATAAGCAGAAAATATAACAACTCATTCATTCAACATAATAATAATTGTTGAAGACAATAAGGATATGCATTCATTCATTACATAACACAGACGTTACCATGGTTCACCCCCTCCTGGGTTACATCCACAAATATTTGGCTCTCAGCTCTCTTATTATAGTATTTCTGAATCTACAACACTGCGTGCTTACAACCTTTCACGGTCGGGTAAGATCTATATGAGGCGGACTAGATCGCACCAGGCTCCCCAGCCTACAATCTAACCCACAAGATCTACCCTCCTTTGTCCTCTCTATCTCAACAGCTTACACAAAATAGATTGTAAAGCAACATATTACATATCGCACCAACTCATGCATAACTAAAACAACAACAACAATAATCCCGACGATACCTAAGTATATCTCTGAACCCCCCTCTTATGATACCTAAGTATCTATATTTATACATTTATGGCTCTTCAACCATTTACAATACCTTACCAAAACCCTGACCCTATCATCATTAGGTCTTCCCTCGCATGCGTGGGTGTTGTTCTTCCTTCCAGCTGTCGCTTTCCTCATGCACTCTTTCTTTCCCAAAAACGCCTTGCTTTTCCTCCTTGGCCTGCCTCCAACACTCTTCTTCTATGATTAGTGTGGAAGTGTCCTGCATTTCCTGACATCCTCTGCCCCCCCTCTCCCTCTACCTCTCCCTCCCTCCCTATATTTCTTCCCTCTCTCTCTCTCTCAATATATATATATATATAGAGAGAGAGAGAGAGAGGCTATATATATATATATACCCCTTTCTCTCTCCCCCCTTTCTCCCACATCTCTCACTCACTAACTCTTTCTCTACCCCTATATCTCCCCCCATTATAGCACACTCTCCATCTCTCCCTCTTTCCCTCTCCCTCTATACCTCTCTCTCTCCCTCTCTATTCCCTTCACTCTCTCCCCATTTCAATATCATCTCTCCCATTATCTCTACCTCCCTTCTCTCAATACATGGTGGCCACTCATGGAAGAAAAGAAGTGTTATGGATTCAAAGGTTGTGTTCAGGAATCGGGTTTGGGCAGAGAGATATGAAGGTGAATTGTGATAGTCAAAGCGCAATATTTCTAGCAAAGAACCCTTATTATCATTCAAATAGTAAGTACATTGATGTACAATACCATTTCATAAGAGATATGTTGGAAAGTAGCAAGGTGCTACTGGAGAAAGTAGACATGTTGGAAAACATAGTAGACTCGTTGACCAATATTTTGAGTGCTATGAAGTTCTCTTGGTGCAGAGAGGCAATGGGCATTTCTTCTCTGTGTCTGTGAGAGAAAGTTCAAGAATCTCTTGTTTCAACAAAGAAGACAACAAGTGGGAGAATGTTGGGTTGTTATATTCTTTGTAGTGAAAGTCTATTTGAGGTGAATCGACTGACGGTCGAAGTCAAGGTAGATCGACAACATCGAAAGAAGGTCGAAGTCGAGGTATATCGACAACAAGTCAAAGATCGAGGAAGTCAACCGAGTAAATTCGAAGTCAAACATATCGACCACAATTCAACCTAGAAGAGGTCAAAGTGTGGGCATGAGACAATTGAATAGAGACTGAATGGAGGTCGACTGGTAGTTGACTGGTAAACCCAACTTGGAGTTGACTGTAACAAAATCCCTGGATTTGTGGGATTTGTAGCCAATGATATGCATGGATCTGTAACCACTTTTGGGCTCCAATATTTAGGGGTTTTCCTATTTTAAATCCTATAAAGAGGTTTGTTGTAAGGTCGTAAAGGCTAATGTTGTAATACACTTATACAGGTGAATGCATGTGTAGTTTTAGGTTGTTGGTCATGTATATGTAATTTGAATTGGCTACAAGGTTTTTCTTGCATGTGCAAGAGGGAAGGATGTCGATTGTGTCTTAGGTGTGGACCAAGTTTAGACATGTAACCTTTTATTCTAAATAAATACGACAACAAGAGAGTAGAACACTCAAAGGACTATTGGTTTTCCCGGCTAAGGGTTTCCAAGGTAAAATCTTGGTGTATTGTGTGATTGCTTGTGTCATATGATTTCTTGATTAAATTATTATTATTTTCTGATAGGATTGGTGTGGAAGTGTCCAGCATTTCCTGACATTCTCTCTCTCTCTCTCTCTCTCTCTCTCTCTCTCTATATATATATATATATATATATATATA
>ML791667.1:176560-200455 GCA_009831015.1 Picea engelmannii
TAATGGCCTAAAGTCGACATAATTAAAATAACATTACTAATCTAAATTACAACTAATGGCCTAAAGCCGACATAAATAAAATAGCATTACTAATCTAATATGCCCCAATTAAGGGGTAATGAGCCAACATTAGGGCTTAACAGAAGAATGTTGCAAATTCATTAACAAATATGTGAGCACTGAGAATTTCTCTTGGTGTAGAGGATCCATGGGCATTGTTGCCCTGGATTGTTGACTATGTAACCATGTAACCTCTTTTATGCAAAGAAAACAACAAGTGGGAGAATGTTAGGTATGTGTTATATTCTTTGCATGAGTAGTAGTGTCTACATTGCGTCGGGCATGCAAGGTGGTTTGGGGACAGCACCCCCAAGAATTTTTTTGCCTCGGGAAACGTGTCACATTTTTTCCTCGTTTTTCATGTTGCCTTGATTTTCATTTCCATTGTTGGGTGGTTTTTCAGAACGTGTTTTTTTTCCAATGGTTTTCTATTTTCGGTTAAGGAATTAGAGTTGTTGACCAATCCAGGTCATTGGGTTAGGGTTTTGGATGTCATTGGCTCCTATATGTATATTTTATTGTAAACAATGTATCACTATGAATGAATGAATATGTAATATGTTGTTTTTCCTAGTTTGGGTTTCTAGGGGAAAAATCTTTGTGTAATGTTTGTATTTTCCATTGTATCTTTTCTGTTCTTTTACTAAAAATTTGTTTGCAGTAAATATTGTACAAGGTTAAAATCTACAGTTAATCCCACCAAAAAAAATTGAATTAAAGGAATGTGCATGCATTATAGGAATGCATTTTTGTTCTAGAACACTTGCATCTTCTAAAACACATGCACTTTCCTAGAATGCTCACACACTATTGTGAGTAATTTTTTCCCCAATGTATATCCTTCACCTCCAAGTGGGAATATCAATGAAATTAAGAGGATTTGAGCATTAGGTATGTGTATTTGGGTCCTTGACATGTTAAGGGAAGGGAAATTGGGCCTTAGGCTATAAAGGATGCTTCAAGTATCAAGGTCCAAGACCAAAACCTAAAACCACCACACACAACCTCCCAATAATATCCTTGGCTTGTGAATGAGGATATCAATGACATTAGGAAAATTTCAACACTAAGTATTTGTATTAGGTCCTTGGACATGGTTTTTAGAGGAATCCCAATACTTGGGTCATAAAGGAAGCTTCTAATCATATAGGATGAAGAAAAATTACTCAAACTACCACATAAGACATCCTAATGTCATCCCTTGTCTTCCAAGCAGGGATATAAGCATCATTAGAATGTTTTGAGAACTAGTTATGAGTCTCATCTACCAATCTATCTCTTACCTCTACATGAATTTGTTTTATTTTCCATGAAAATGATTCTACATCATCACTTATCTTTACGTCTATTTAAGTAGTCCCCTACTAAAAAAACAACACAAATCCATATGTGGATTTTTTACCTTCCCTAACTTTTTAAATTCCTTTTCCTAGGTTCAACTTCTGGAATTCAACCTCAAAAATCCAAGTTGAACCTTCCATTTTTAACTAAATACTATTTGTTCTCGGTGTTTCAAGTCTTCATTACTTTAACTTTCAACACATGTTCAACTACTTTAGGCTCCTTCCTCAATCTCTAAGATTTCCATTTAATTTTTGGTTCCTCTTCTTCATCATTTTTAGTGTCCAATACATTCTCATTTTAACTTCCCTTAAAATCATAGAAGATGGAGATAATAAATATGTGTGAAATGTCAAATTCTATAGGAAGGTATACCTCATACACATTCCCTCCTAATTTTTGTTTGATACATAAAGTCTTTAACTTTTTTACATTGTGTTTGTTGTTATTACCCCTTGGGTACTTATCCTTCCTCAAGTGTAGAATTACTAGGTCTCCTACATGAAATAATTTGAATCTTGGGTGTCTGAAACTTTCTCTTTCTACTCAGTGATCTTATCTATTAATTTCTCTCTTACTATTTCTCGAAAGAAAACATTATGGGGGGACTTAAGGGAGGCTTTCCCACATTCGTGGATGGCTACAATGTTATTAAACTTGTAAGCATAGACTAGTGTGCCTCACCCAAGTGGATTCAAATTGAGCACATATTGGCACGAAACTAGCCAAATACCTAGGAACATGGGTGACAATTGGTTGAACTAATTCCTTGCGCTTAATTTATCTCTTACCTATGCATGAATTTACTTCATTTTCTATGTGAATGTTTTTGTGTAATTGCTTCTCTTCATTTTTATTGGAAATTTGTTCAAGTCTATTCTTGGACTTAACTAACAAACAATTTAAAATGGGGAAAATCGTATATATCTACTTACCAAACTATTATATGAAAATGCACGTGGTAAAATTTGATCCCATCACTTCAATCTATCTCACATTGAACATCTTAAAAATTTACCAAGAGATATGTTCACTACCTATATTTGCATGTATGTTTGTAGATGAAATGCCAAACTATATCAAAATTTTGTTCATATCTTCTTCCGCAACATTCTCTAGAAATAACTTAGAAATAAGTTATCCCTATCTAATATGACAGTCCAAGATAATCCAATATGCAAGAACACGTTCTTATAGAAAAATGTATTCGAACACATTTTCACATCATTAACCTTTTGACTATGTAAGAAATATATCATCTTTGAAAACCTTCCAACCACTACAAAAACAATTCATCAAATTTAAATTTGGTAACTCCAAAACAAAAACCATTACAATATCTTCTTACGATTCTCTAAACACTAGTAATGTAGTGTACAACCTTGTATTTTCACTCACTATCTTTGTTGTTGAACAATTTTTTTGGGAATGGGGTGGAACATGACATGACACCGAGGACACAGTACTACAGATAATCGAAGAGGAACAAAAATTTGAAAGACAAAGGGTGTTGCCTAAAGACACAGTTAAAACACTTAAGCAAAGCGCACTATGATCAGAACATCATAGTGCATGTTATACAGATTGTTCCACATGATTTGTTGCACAATATCCATTGTGATAAGGACCCAAGGGGACTTTTCTTATAGTATCAAGATCTAACCAACTTACATATAATTCAGAATATCTTGTCCATGTATAATCGTCAAATTTTAGAGTTGATTCTGCCAAATCTACTCTGTCGAGTCAGCTCGATGGGGATTCTCTAAACGACCTCTGACATGTCCAACTCATAGTCAATTTCTGGTTTGGTTGATCTACCACCCAACTATCTTCGACTGCTAGTCTATTGTCTGGCCGATAGGCATGTTAACTACTCGATCGAATGGTGTAGTGTGTATGTCAATTGCCTAACTGACTATATCTAGATGTAGGTCAACCTCTCCACTGAATGAACCCAGGAAATGTGTGATGAAACCTCAATGCTCGATGTTCCAACACAGCCCCATAAAAGAAAATCTCTAGAGATTCAAGAGGTGAAATTATGTCCTAATGAATCCCCCCAATAATTGAAACTTCTTGAATCCCAAGCATCATGCAGAGATGGACAAATATGGCTTCATATAAAGTTTTGGTGAAGATATCAACAACCTGATCATCTTTTCTACAATATTCAAGAGAGACAATGTTCTCATGAACCAACTATCTCAAATAGTAAGAATGGAGCTCAACATGATTCATCTTACTGTGGGAAACATGATTGTCAGCAACCTGTATTGTACTTTGGTTATCATAGTAGATTGTAGTTGAGGTATGAACATGAAGGCCAATTTCTCCCAAAATTTGGCTAATCCATACAGCTTTAGTACATGCTTGAGTGGTGCCACGATATTCTAATCATGTAGTTGACAAAGAGACTATCTTACATTTCTTTCATGACCAAACCAAAGGTCCAGTGCTATATATAAACACATAGCCAAAAGTCATCTTCCAATCATCATTTTTGTCAACCTAGTCGGATTCAGTGAAGATGATTAGAAAATCTAAACTTCGACAATACTTGATACCAAAATGAGTGGTACCCTTGATATAAAAAACAATACTTTTGACTTCTTTCCACTGGATTTATTTAGGTTCCTGAATAAATAGAGAAACCACACTAACAACAAATGAAATGTCAAGTCAACTATGAGTAAGATAAATAAGGTTTTCAACCAATTTTTGATAAAGAGTAGCATCGTCTGTAGGTGTTTGACAGCTTTTGGTAAGCTTCACTCCAAACTGAAAAGGAGTAGCACAAGGCTTGCAATCATCCATATTAAAACATATCAACAAATCCATCACATATTAAGACTAAGAAATGAAAAATCCATCACACAATGGTAATACTTGAAGACCTAAAAAATAATGCATAGTACCGAGCTCTGTCATATCAAAGGATTTAGCAAGTTGTTTCTTCAATCTAAGGATGAGATTAGTATTATTTCCAATAATGAGTAAGTCATCTACATATATAGCAACAATCAAGGTGTCTCCATTGGTATGGAGTACATACAAGATGTTATCATATTCACAATGTTTGAAACCAAATCGATGAAAGAAACTGTCAATCTTAGCATACCAAGCTCGTGGAGCCTACTTCAAACCATAAATTGACTTCTTGAGTTGACAAACCAAATTTGAATCTATCACAAAACTAGGTGGTTGTTCCATTTAAAATTTATTCAAACATGTCTCCATGAAGAAAAGAACTCTTTACATCCATTTGATGGATTTTCCATCCAAAATGAGCAGCAAGGGAAACAATTATTCAAACAGAGTTCATTTATGTAACAGGGGGAAAGGTTTCAATGTAGTCTATTCCTTCTTGTTGAGAAAAGACTTTCGCAGTGAGGCATTATTTCTGTCACTCAACAACACCTTCAAAAGTTGAATTTGGTCATGTAGACCCATTAACACTTCACAATGTTCTTTCCTTATGGTCGGGGAACTAAGTCCCAAGTGTGATTCTTCGACAAAGAATCAATTTCTATCTACATGGAATGTTCCCATTCATTTCATCCTTCAACATCTGAGTAGGTAACAATATCAGTGTTTTCAAGTACATAAGTCGTTAAGGAAATGTTGACATGTTGATTTCGACTTCAATTTTGTCATCCAGAGGAGGAATCTCGAGCATTAGCTTCAGAAGCTTCAATTATTGGAAGCCCATCTGGGTAGACAATAAACATGTGAACTACAGTTCACTTAGTAGTTCGATTAGAAGTCGGAGAGGCTTCAGTCAATGGACTAGTCAAAACTAAGGATGAAAGACTAGTCGACGCAAAGTTTGATGATCCAGTTGAAACAAGAAGAATGTTCAACTGTCCAGTCAAAGAATTGAAGTATGGAATAGAAGAAATAGTCTTAGAGATAGCATCAAAGGGGTCATCCTGCAACAATTCAGAGGAGGAATTCAACATCTTGATGCCAAAATAATTCTCATAAAACCATACATTATGTCTGATAATAATTTGTTGTTTGACAGGATCAAACAGTCAATAGGCTTTTGACTCTTCAAAGTATCCCATCATGATGCAAGCATGACTCTTTGCATCCAACTTGTTTATGCAATCATCATGAGTGTGAGCCTAGGAAACACATCCAAACACATGGAGGTGGTCGACTAAAGGCTTCTTCACATGCCATCATTTGAATGGATTCATAGAAGGAACAACTCTAGTCAAGATGCGATTGAGAAGATAATTTGCACAATACACCACTTCAGCCCAGAAGCGGGGAGATAGATCCTTATCCTACAAAATACATCTATCCATTTTGACTAATTTATTATTCTTGTTTTCTATGACACCATTCTCCTGAGGTGTGTAAGGAATCGACCATTTCCAGTCAATACCAGATCGAAATAGGTATTCTTCAAAAGGTCAATTTACATACTCATTACCATTGTCTAATATCATGTATTTTATGAGTTGACCACATTTCTTCTCAACAAAGGCCCGAAACTCCTTTAACTTCACAAATACAAGGATATTTTGTTTTAGTAAAAAGACCCATGTAAAATGAGAGAAATTAACAATGAAAGTTAAAATGTACCTTGCACCTACCAGTGAAGGTAGATTGATGCAACAAACATCACTTTGAACTAGATCCAGTAGGTTCTATGATAGCCACACCTTACCATAGTTGAATGGTTCCTGATGATGCTTCCCAAGCACACATCCCTTGTAGACACCTTCAGGGGGGAACACCTTCTGTAAACCAGCAAACATGTTCTAAGTTTTCAGTGTCTGCATAATTTGGAAATTCAAATGTCCAAGTTTCTCATGCCAAAGTTTACTTCTCTAATCAGTGCAAGAAATAATTGAAGTAGGTTCAGTTTCAGGTCAAGTCATAATATATAACTTGTACAAACAATCTGTCAGGTCGAGAAGCCCGCTGGTGACAATTGACTTTCCTTTCTTCAAATCGAAAACATATAACCGATCTGGTTAAAACTCCACAATATTACCTATCTATGTTAACTAATAAATAGACAACATATTGGCACTGATATTTGGCATATGATATACATTGAAAATATTCCCATTTCGACAAGAAACATCACCTTGACTAACAACATCCAGAGAAAAATATTCAACAACATAATTTTCTCTCCTTAGAGTCATCCAACCACGTGAATAAGGAGGCATCCTTAGCCATGTGATGAGTGCACCCAAAGTTGACTGCCCATTCGTTTTTCACATAATGAGACAATAAGGCCTAAGAACTTTCGACTTGGAAGGTGAAATTATCAGTGGGTTGACATACAACAAACACATCTTGTTTAAGGCATTTAACCTTCTCTTCTAAATCGTCTCTCTTTCTATAGTATACTATTTCCACATGCCCAGTCTTTCCACATGTCTAGTCTGGTCATGGTATACAGGTTTTTGTGTAGACACATCAAACTGTACTCTATCCCTAGGAACCACATTTCCCTTTCTCTTGAGGAAGTGGAATTGGTGTTGATCTGGATTATCTTTGAAATGAAATGAAAGCAAAGATATTACAATGAAATACACATAAAAATGACCATAAACAGAGAAATACAACAATACATGATTTATACTAATGAAGTAAATGTACAAAGACTATAAAAATATAGAGTACAAGACTCACTAGAATGGTGGCAGCTTTATCTATGAGAAGAGATGTGATGGCTACACTCATTCGCAAGAACATGATTTCAATGAGGCTCAGAAGGCCTTTTTATGATAAACATGAATGCAAAAACCATTGACATCCAAAAACCTAACCATAGGAGATGAAGTGCCAAAATTCATGTTGGCCCCATTGGGGTAAGTTAGTACATTAACTTCCTAGGGTCATAAATTTTGCATACGATCTTTGTTTTAGGCACATGATAGCCCATTGGAAAAGGCATTTTTGAGAAATACGCATTATGCCATCAAACTCTAACTCCATCTATAGTTTGACTATGGAAAGCCAAGAAAACATTGTTTAGAGCCCCAAAATGGCCCTGGAAGTACAAAAAGATGCACTGACATGAAAAATTCCAAAATAAGCCAGTTTGAATAGGTGGGAGGCCACCAATATCAACTTGGATGTTTTTTAGGGCTTCAGGACAGCCCCGTAAGTGAAAAACCCACAATTACAAAGAAATTTCCCCATTACAGAGAAACATGTTGAACTGAAAACTGTCAAGATAAGCTAGTTGGAATTTGGAATAGATGGGTGGCCACCAATATCCACTTGAATGAATCCTCCCCCCTTGGGAAGCAATGGTATCCATTTCTTTGAGTGCTCGAGGAAGAGGGGAAAGTATTTTATGAATCTGAATCTTGGTGAGTTGTGTTCCTTATTGGAGAAGTTGTGCTACTTGGTCTGTGGAAGGCTGTCATGAACCTGTTGCTAGTGAGGTTGAATATGTTCCACCAACCTGTTGTCTCTGGTCTTGACGGGGAATTGTGTAGGAACCATTGTAGGTGAAGAAACAATATCTTATTTCTCTTCTGCAATCTTCTTCTACTGGATAGAATGTGTTGAGGTTGCAGTGGTTGTAGTGACCTTTTGTTCATTCTTTGAACATATTCTGAAGAGGATGAATTTTGTAGTATGATATATTACCTTGTGGCACTGTTTTGGTGGAAAAATAGTCGGAACTACCTCTGGTATCCTATAGAACTGACTCCCTAGAGTAATAATGACACTACGAGGTCGAGACTCATAAAAAAAATGGTGTTTCCACATATATGGCCCAAAACAACATCACAGACATCAACAGGGGAAACATCACACACTACCTCATCCTTGAAGGGTTGGATGCCATAGGACGGGCAGCATTGTTGGCTAACATGGAGATCTCATCCATGGTGAAGTCAACCAATGTTTTATGGTTGTGGGTGTGGTGTTGTCAACAAACCCAACTGTTTGATGACTTCAACTGAGATGAGGTTATTTTTCCTACCACTATCAACAATGAAATGTAATGGGGTCTCTTCACCCACATCTATGAATGGAAGAGGTGCTCCCCCTCTTCAGGATCTACTGGTTCTTCTGGTTGAATTATTATGGTCATGACAGTAGCAGTAGGGTCTATGTCGATGATATGTATGTTTTCAATATTTTATTGATCAGATTATAAATCAGGTTTCGGCTCCTTGTCTTTGACCTCGGCGACCAATGACTATTTTGATCGAAATTCATCGGTGTTGTGCTAGGGGATTTTTGTGGAAGTCACACCACTTCCTAGTGTCATTCTTCGTCTTTCCTTTACCCTTATTTTCATGTGTCTTGGACTGGTTGTCGGAAGGTTGTTGGTTAGGTTTGTCCTTACCATTCTTTGGTTGTTTCATATTTGCAGACCCAAACTCACATTTTTTTGGGTGCCTAAATTTCTTCTCTATTTTGACAACATATCGATAGGTATCTCCCAATGATGATATGTTTAGGAAATCCATTTCGGTTTGGATGTACCTATGCAAATCCCCATGGTATTTCAAAACTAGATGCCAATCGGAGTCTTTGATACCTGGCTTGGTGCACAAGGTATGGAAAGTATTTGTGAACTCTGGCACTGTTTGTCTCTTCTCTTGTTGCAGTGTGTTCCATCTTATGTACTAGTCTTCATAGTTATCAATAGGGTAGTATTGTTCCTTGACCACATCCACACATAAAAAATCCCAAGTGGGTTTGGCCCCATATAGTCCATATTCCTCTATGGAACTTTGTTCCCAGTAAGTTTCCCAATGTTTGACATGGGAGAGAACCTTGAGAAGTGAAAAGGTGATATTTTCCTTGTCGGAAAAATTGTGAATAGAGAAATAACCTTCTAGCATATTCAACCATTTTTCTAAGGCATCTGCATCTTTCTAACCTTCAAATATGGGAATATCAAAATTAAATTGTACCTTGAAGAGAGAGGTTCCTCCAAAGTGGTCTCTTGATGAAGATGCGCCTGTTGCTATTGGCAGGCATTGAAGGATGTGGGTAAATTTTTCCATCATTTCATCCCTCTGTTGCATGAGATCTTGCTCAAGCAACAACTTAATAGAATATTATGCTCCATCATCTTTCTTTTCTGCTGCCATATAGGGTTTCTTGGGTGTGCAAGAAAGATTGTCCTCAAGAGAGACAAGCTCGAGGCCCAAATTGCTATACTCATACCTTGTCAGGGACATGCACTGAAAAATGATCAAGAGCAACCTTCTCTGATACCATTGATCTGGATTATTTTCGAAACGAAATGAAAGTAGAGATATTACAATGAAATACACATAAAAAAATTCAGAAACAGAGAAATACAACAATACATGATTTCTATTAATGAAAGAAATGTACAGAGACTGTAAAAATACAGAGTACAAGACCTGCTAGAATGGTGGTAGATTTATCTCTGATAAGAGATGTGATAGCTACACTCATTCACAAGAATATCATTCCAATGAGGCTCTGGAGGCCTTTTTATGATAAACATGAATGCCAAAACCCTAGACATCCAAAAACCTAACCCTAGGAGATGAAGCACCAAAAGTCATGTGGGCCACGTTGGGGTAAGTTAGTAATTAACTTCTTGGGGTCATAAATTTTGCATACGATCTTTGTTTTAGGCATGTGATATCCTGTTGGAAAGGTATTTTCAAGAACTACGCATTATGCCATCAAACTCTGACTTCATTTACATTTTGATTGTGGAAATCCAGGAAAACATTGTTTAGAACCCCAAAATGGCCCTATAATTACATAAATATGTACTAACATGAACACTTCCAAAATAAGCTAGTTGGAATAGGTGAAAGGCCACAAATATCCACACAGATGTTGTGTAGGGCTTCAGGATAGCCCCGTAAGTGTATAACCCACAATTACAAATAAATTTCCCCATTACAGAGAAACGCGCCAAACTAAAAACTGTCAAGATGATCCTATTGGAATTTGGAATAGGTGGGTGGCCACCAATATCCACCTGGATCGGGTGTTTACCACCAATCTTTCCTTCTTCAAAAAGTATGTGTTTAACAGTAATCAAAATAACAAATAAATATTCAAACTTGTAATCACTACCATCTTCCTTGTGTGATTTATAGTTGGTGTAGAAAGTTGACATGAACATGTCGAATAGTGTTCTCAAGTTCATCAAGATTAGCTCAGTGAGTTTTACATCCTTCTTCTAATAGTTCTTTCCACATTTTCCCAATTTCAACTAGAGTTCTTTGGAATGTACCAAATAGTCCTCTATTCTCTCAAAGGATTGAGGATCGAGAGATATCAACTCTTTATCCAATTGCATGATGTGGCTTTCGTCGACTCATTCCAACAATGACTTCATCTTCTTCCATATTTGATGAGGGAATTCGATTCCACTGAGGTGAAATAGGATCTCTCGTGAGATGTAGGCCATGATGACCCCTATAGCCTCATCCTTCTTGCCATCAAAAATGAACTTCACCTGATCATTTGTTGGATCTGGAATCAAAACCTTTGTATACTTCCACAGTGTTTTTCTCTTCAATAGGTTTTCCATATCCAGTGTCCATACTACATAATTTGATTCGTTCAGAACAACAATATCAATATTCAAAGCCATCTTCGATGTCTAGACATAAATTGGTTATTTTCAATAAGTTCCAATCAGAAAACCACTATCCAAGAGTCAATCACACAACATATCTAACTCAACAAGGTTTGCAGATAACATGTCAAGGTTTTAAACCATCAACTCTAATACCATGT
This sequence comes from Picea engelmannii, assembly GCA_009831015.1. Lineage (NCBI taxonomy): Eukaryota > Viridiplantae > Streptophyta > Pinopsida > Pinales > Pinaceae > Picea > Picea engelmannii. Next base: position 187,697 of record ML791667.1, read on the forward strand.
TGGGGAATGGGGTGGAACATGACATGAAAGAGAGGACACAGTACTGCAGATAATCGAAGAGGAAAAAAAGTTTTGAAGACAAAGGATGGTTTCTAAATATATTGTTACAACACTTAAGAAAAGCACATTGTGATCAAAACATCATAGTGCATGTTGTACATCTTGATCGGCATGATCTATTGCACAATATTTCTTGTGATAATGACCAAAGGGGTCTTCTTTTTATAGTATCAAGATCTAACCAACTTCCATAGAATCTGGAATACCTTGTCCACATATAACCATTGGTTGTTATAGTTGACTCCACCAAATCCACTATGTTCATTCAGATCGACAGGGATGCTCAAACCAATCGCCTACGCATCCAACTCATAGTTTATTGCTAGGTTGGTTTATCCACCACCAGACTATCTTCAACTATTGTTCAACTGTCTGACTAACAAGCACATTGAATACTCGATTGACTGGTGTAGTGTGTTGGTCGATCACATGACCGATTTTATCCAGATGTAGGTCGACCTCTCAACTGAATAAACCTAAGATATGTGTGATGAGCCATCAGTGCTTGATGTTCCGACACAAATTTGTCATATTTCCATAATTTTTATAACTTCCTTCCTCACTCTTGGCCAATAATATCTTTCATCTAACCCTCCTAGTCCAAAATTGCAATTCTTTGATTAAATTTTATGTTAAATAACCAACTGGAATACATATCTACTTTCCTTTAAACAAGTAACCACCTTGGATGAAGTAATCCAATGCTACACTCATGTCCTACTTTAATGGATCTCTTCACATTTCAATGATCTCTCCAAAATATTTTCTCTTGCATACATCTCCCTGATTTTCTCAAATATGACAATTTATATCTCCATTTTTGTCACTAGAAATGTTCTCCTATTCAAAATATGTGAAACCTTTTTTTATTTTCCTAGCTTATGATTCAAAAAAAGATAAATTATATAACTATTCCTCCCACTTAATATTTTTTTAATTCAATCTACTCAGGTTGTTAATGAACATATAACCCTAATGATCTATCAAATATTAATTCCTCGAGAAGAAAATAGTGCCTCCAATTCTTCAAAACTTGCACTATTGTATAAAATCAAGGTCATAGGTTGAGTATTTCTTATTTTCCTCATTTATCTTGTCGCTGAAATATGTTATTTTTTTTCCTTCTTGGCTCAATATTTCACCAACAGTCATTCTACTTGCATCACATTCCACATGGACAAATTTTCTAAAATCTAGAGATACTAACATTGGCGCCTCTGTCACCTTCCTTTGCAACAATTCAAAGGATTCCTTCTCCTTCCCATTCTACCTAGACTATATTCCCTTCATGAAATTTGTCATGGGATAACATATCCCACTAAAACCTACAAAAAGATTCCTATAAAAGTTACCACTTCCATGCAAAATTCTTACCTTGTGACACTATGAGGTGTTGGGCATTCCCAAATTTGTGTCACATTCTTATCATCCATCATTAGTCCATTCCTTGACACTACAAATCCCAAATAGATCAATTCCTCTTTGAATGATTTTGATTTCATATTTATTTGTAGTCATTCTCATCTCAATGTCTCTAACACTTGTATTATGTGTCCCAAATGATCTTATTTTTTGCCACTAAAAGTCATAATATCATCCAAATATACAGTAATGAACTTAGTAAGAAATTGTTTTAGTGCTCAGTTCATTAATCCCATGGATGTACTTGGAGCATTGTTTAATCCAAATGGCATAACCAACCACTCACATAAGTCTTCCTTTGTGTGAAATGGTGTTTTCCACCCATCTCCTTCCATGACTCAATTTAGTGGATATACATTGACTCACTAAGATAATCCATAAAATAATCCATTTTGGGAATGGGAAATCTATACCAGATTATGATTTTATTTAGAACTATATAGTTTGTATGCATCCCCCATTCTTCTTCCTTATTTGGAGTCACTAATGAGCTTAAGAATTCTCTAATCAATCCTCTCTTCAACAATTTATTGACCTATATATTCAATTGTACACTTTCCTTGAGGCTCATTCAATGTGCTTCTTGATTTGAAAATTCTACTGTCTAGAATCAAGTCAATCTCCTGAATAATTTTGTTGATTAGTGGTAATCTTTCCACTTATTTCCATATCTCACTATATTCTTGTATCAATTAGGTTACTTGCTCCAAAATTTTCTCCCCTAATTTAAATTCAATCACCTTCTTTGGAACCAATGCAAAACATTGTTGTGTCTTCCTTACTTCTCACATAAATTTATTTTCTCGCAGTGATAACAGTCCTATAGGTTATTCTTCCTTCAATGGTAGAAATTTAAAACTCTTACCATCATTAACTATGATATTTATTTTTCTTCCCATCATGAATATTTTATCTATAAAATTTCCAAGGTCTGTACAATGACACATGAATTTCATCCATTGCAATTATATAACATAAAATTTCATCTTTGTAATAAGTAATGTTAAGACTCACCATGCATTTCTCACTTATTATCACCTCATGTCCTCTCCGAAACCAAGACAAACTATATGATTCAATGGTTATTGTTTGACTAAGCTAGACTTCTCCACCATCCCCATTGCTACCATATTCTCTATACAACTTGAATAAATGTAACTTCGAAACATTTACCTCCAAACATTCATGATGTTGGGAGCATTTATTTTCTAGCCCTTAACTCTTCATTTGTCATATGTCTTTCTACTGCTACAAATTCTCTTTGCATCATCAAGTTTTCTCCTCTTTCTAGTGTTGTTGTTGGTATCAACTTCTTTTTTTGTTACTTTGCTTGTATGAATTATGTTTTTTATTCTCTTCTATTACATTCTACTTTATGTGGGAATTCATAAGCTCTATGTCTTATTTATGAACAAATAAGTAAAAGTTTTCCATGCTCTCACCTCATCCATAACCATAGAAATTGCCTCTACTTTATCCATGGTGTCTCCAATGTAGCACATCACAGTATTTATTTTTTAAGTTTCACTTTTTTCAGTCTCTCCTCTTCTTGGATAACAACCTCTACCCCCATGATTGTCTATTCCCCTTCCAACATTCTTCCTATTTTCTTTCCTAGAAAATTACTTTAACATTTAAAGATATTTGGTAAGTGTATTCAATAGAGTTAAAGTGTTTAGCACTTAACTCATCCCAAATTTAAAAAATCAAACAATATACATACCTTACCACTCTCTAATTTTTGGGTTCATCAAGTCTATATATTATCACCAAATGATAAAATTATTTGGTGTATTTGTGTACACTCATGTTCTTCTTTTGAATCAAATTATGCTTTTTTTTGTACAATGTATGTGATCATATCCAAGAAGGAATTTTTCCAAAAACCTCCTCACCATGTTAATTCAAATTCAAATCTTTTCCTTTTTCTTCCAAACTTGTTCATGTTGCACAAACTCCCACCATATGGGAGCATTCCCCTTCAATATAGTGGAAACAATTTTTTTCTTTGAGGGTCCTCAATCTTGTCATACTCAAAGAAACACTCCATGTTGCTTATCCATCCACTAGGGCCTCTGCCTTCAAACTATTTTTTCATAAGTATTTCCTCTATCCTATTAGAAATTAAAAAGTTGCAATCTCAGGTCATCTTGGTTATTATTCCCTTATACTTTTTGTTCAGGGTTGTATTCTTCTTTTACACATTTTCTTTATTTATCTCTAGTTCCTCTATTCTCTTTTTCAATTCTTCCAACATTATGTGCATGACAACCCTTCCTCCTCTAGGTGCCATACCACCACTTATGAATTGACTCACATGTTAATTGTTGAGTTCATATATCTCAACAACATACCAAATAATCTCAACTTTCTCTACCAAAATAATGTAGGAGGAGAGACATAGCGGGTCCTCCTACAAAGGTTTTAATATCTTATGATTTAACATCCTATTACTCACACTCTTAATTATGAAAATGGAAAAAAATCAAATACTCATCAAAACACACAAAAAAAAATTATAGAGGAAATTTGTGTCCATTGGTTTATTCATCTTATTAAATCATATAAAAAGTTACACTACATAAAAATTGTGTACTATTGACCACCTTGTATCCTTATTCATCAAACTATGAATCATCCTTCTCAAAACCCTACATCTACAAACCTAACCCCCACTTATTCAATCTTTGTGACTTTTATCCTTATTCCTTTTGATAACTACTAAACTTGTTCTTCATCTTCCCTAATTGTAGGATGCCATGTCACCATGCTTGGTACAAATTTTTCCCTTGTGTCTTCCTCTTTTCATCGATACCCCCTTGTTTATTTCCTATATTAACAACTTGACTAATATCATGTTGAAATTTGTATTATTTCTAACAATATTGTTGATCATGGTCTTTTATATGCCCAACTCATCGACAAATCTTACACTTACACCCCCTTTGTTGGTAATCATCTTGTACGTGAACATGTTCTTGGTACCAACCTTATCAACATCTCACTTGTTGATATTTATGTTGCCACCACAATACTTGTATGTAATCCTACTTTCAATGGATACTTCTATGGGTGAACCTACTATGTCAATCATCAAGCTATCTCCAACCTAATTTTGACCATTTTCTTGTTGACACCATCCTTATCTATTAACTCTTGTTGATACCCACTTTATTTTCCAACTCTTTGTGGATCATGAAAATATCAATGATGTCATCATGGATGATGTTTTTTTCAACAATGTGTTTGTTGATAAACCTCTTATCAGAAAATCCTTTGTCTACACCATTACTATAGATGAATTTGTTATCAAGTCTAACTTTTTTCTACAAATTTTATATTTTCTTTGTAACTAGATTCTTGTACATCAAGGTGGTTTATGTAATAGTGACGGAATTTTTTTATTTTCCTTCGATAATTAACATGGTGTTTGATGCATCCTAGCCCCCATGCCACACTATGTTAATCAAGCCTTCTCTAATGGAATTGTTCACTTATCTTTTTGGCATTTTGTATTGTCACCTAATTATCCTCATACCATGTGGTTTTTTGGTTTATGTTTGTTGATATGTAGTGTAATTATACTTATTTAAAATAAAAAAGTGGGGTGGTATGTGTGAAGGACACCATATATGACCTAAAAGGAAAAACAGAAATGGAGTATGCTTGGGGATTACTAAATGAAACTTTTGGCTTAGGCCTCTAGGTGAATTGGTATTACCACCCTCTTTGGATAATTTTCAACCTTGAGAAGTCTCAAGTTCGATTCTAAGCATTGGCAGTCTAGTTACTCACACTAGATTGGGGTATTTTAGACAAGGTGCCCATTCCTCAGTGTAGTAGGAGGACCTTGGATTCACTAAAAGGTATGATCCCCTAAGTGACTATCAACGGTTCATTAATGGAAAGTTAGATCATGTATACCAAACCATATGGGGAGTTAAAACCTCCAGTAGAAAAAAAGAAAAAGAAGAGGAAATGAAACCAATAACAAGGTAGAAGTAATAATATTCTATCAATGCCTACTTTCTTTAAAGGAGAAAAGAGTATGACAAGTGACAGTGGTTGGGGATTCAATAGTAATTTTAAGATCATTGTTTCGAAAAATCCCTCTTTAAAAATTCATACTCTATAGACTCACCTAGAGGATCATCACTTTAGCTCAAGACTTCAATAAAGTAGAATACTTTCAAGTTTTGCGAAAGAAAAATGGGGATGTCAATACACAAGACAAACTTAGAGCTAGATTGAATGAATATTTATACAAAGTGAATGGGGGGGATATATTTTCCATGCCCCTTCCTTGATATGGTAGGAGTCACCTACAAATTTCACATCATGCAGTTGTGAATGGATAGTGAGTTAATACTCCTCCATCTCTCACTTCACCTCATACATGTCCCTCTGACATGTGAAATTAAGTTCAATACATATGATGGGTGATTTAAAGTATGTGTGTGGATTTATTTGGAATGTTATTGTGGTTTATTTCAATGCTATTTTCATGACTACTACTCTCATATCTATAAAGGAAGGATAAATGGAAGTGAGATAGGGTGCTCTTATTTGGGTTGACCTTGCCTAGACTTTTCATTAACCTGAATGGCCAACTAGCACTGCATAAACAATATTTGTGTTATGTTTGAGATAAAGAAGGTCCAAACCTGGGGGTTAATTGCTACGATCTTGAGGTTTCTGAAGCACAATTAAGAGTGTTGAATTCCACCATTCACTAGAATTGATGGAAAGAATAGCTGGACATAAACTCAAGGTACAAAATAGGGTAAGGGACCATTGTGTAGTGGAAGGGGTGGTAGGTATGGGGGGGATCATTCTAAATATTAAAGTAAATCAAGAAAACACCTTTGAATGGGGGTTGGGTAGAGAATAAAACAACCAAGTGGAGGAATTGGCTCTTTTCCAAGGCTTGAGGATTATCGATGCAATTTACATCAAAATACTTATTGTAATTGGGGACTTGGAAATAATTATAAAATTGATGTTTAGAACCTCCTCTCCAAGTGATGGAAATATTATAAGAAATATTTAGAGAGAAATAATGGAAGATCAAAAGGTAGAACATATAGACAACATGGTTTTTCTTCTAGGTTGCATTAGTCTAAGAAAAAAAAGCGAGGATACATTCTTCCCGATTTCTTAAGTATTAATCCATGGTTATGAATTGGAAATGCATGAGAGAAAAATGACATGTTAATTTGTGAGGGTGGGTTAATTATGATTCACGATGACTCATAGTACTCTCACACACTCAGTGATTAATGTGGAATTAGGATCATGAATTTCTTTTTATGGTGAGTTTATTGTAAGTGGGATAATGGTTTTCCTTGGAGGTTTGAAGTTTGGGGGTTTTCAATGGGTTTTAGGCATGATTCTCCTGGTTATGTTTTGTCCTAGTCCAACTTCGGGCTATGAATTAGACTCCAGTTCTCTTGGACTATATTTGTGGGAGCATGGCATGATTCTCTTAGATTTGATTCACATGGATCAGGTCTACATGGCTAGGGTTCTATTGGCTCTGGTTTGGGTGCCTCTAACTCATGTGGCTCTACCTAGTAGTCTGGTGGGTCTGGTTCATTCATCCTTGTTTGGTTCTTTGGTTTTGGTGTAGGTATGCTTTTTATTTGATGGCTTGGATTTCATTTGCTCCTTTTGAATCCATGTGATTCCCTTTTCCTCCATGAAAAATTACAAAATATTGGTCCTCTCTCGGGTCTTTTTATATGTTATTCCTTTTCTAATGGAATGTTGCAAAGCAAACAAATTGTTGGTTACACTAGATTGTTAGCTATGGGAATGGGTAAGGTGTCTTTTCAAGTGTTATGTAGTGTTATAACTATGTATCATGGGCACCTTGAGAGATGCCCACTATGTGAGTCCACCAACAGTCACATACATATAAGAAGGCAAGAATATTTTACAAACGATAATAGGAACTCAATTTTCTCAATTGATGGTTGGATGCATTCCTAGGAACAAGTCAAAATTTCTAAATGTGACTTCATATTGGAAACCCTACAAATTGAAAAGAGAGGAATTGAAGAACTTCAAGCTGAGTGTGTTTCTCTTCAAACTTTGGTTGTGAGTATGGTTAGAAATGCTACTTCAACCAATTCAAATATTAGGATGTCAATTGGGTCTACAATGGAGGAGGTAAAAGGAGATGAGATTGCGTAGCAACAACAAGAGGATGCAGAAATGTTGAATGTGGACCAAACATTTATGGCCTATAGATAGAACCAGGAGGAAGCTTACAACCATCATTCTTTTATACAGTAATAGTGCATAATGTTTTGCAAATTTTGTTTGATATTAGGAGTTTCTTTAGAACTCTATACTAGTAGAAGTTATACAAAAGCCTCTACAAATGATTTCTTTGTCTATTGCAATATCAAATTTCAAATTTTGGACAATTTCCAAGAATATTTTTTGGACATATATCATATACTTCTATAGTTATATAAAAAAATTGAGGAGATATCATATATTTCATAAAAGTTGAATCCCTTCAAAGGCACAATTTCTAGTTTTTTTTTTTTCTATACTTGTTATGTTTTGTCAAACGATTTTCTTTTGTTGTTCTAATATATAAGGAACTACACATGCTATTCCTATAAAGTTTGAAACTAGAAGGTCAAAAATAGGGAATTTTTGGATGATGGATCATATGTTTTTTATAGTAGGCTACAAGCAAACTCTTAAAATTTGCATTACAATGTTGTCTAATTATACCACAATTTTTTCTAACAAAAATTATATTTGTTATTGTGTAATATGTATAAACGCTTAGATAATGCTAATGGTGGTTATATTTACAAACCTTTTAAAAATTATCATGTACATATTATTGCTAAATTGATATGAAAAAACTTGTTTTTAAATTTTTCTTTTATATGAGAGATAATGAGATGATTGGCAGGTTATTTATTACCCTATAAATAGAAATAAAAGAGATTGTGCATTTACTTATCAATCGGAGTTCTAGATAAACTTGTAAGATGTCATGAAATTTATTTGCAGGCTCCAAGTTCTGGATTTACAATTGATTTCCTACATGCTTATACGTAAATTAAATTGCATTGCTATCGAGGAAATGAAATGACATTGTAGAAAATCAAATACACTACACTTGCAGAAAAGTAAACACACTTGAATTATTAAGAACAAGTTCTACAGTTTAACATGAATGATTGTGATATTTCAACTATTCATTGGTTCTTCGAGGTAATTCATAGTGTTAACATGCTATGTTTGACTATTTCTATTATCATTTCTCAGTATGCATAAGTATTGTTTTTGCATTTGATTATAAACTAACAAATAAATGTAAAAGAGAACTCATATTACAGAAAAAGATGAATCTATAGGAACAAATATGTATTCTAATAAAAATATAGAAATATCCTACAGATCCACAACTCCTGATATCTAGAGTGGGCAGCTATAGAAAGTTGTATGTTGGGATCTTTTATAGAAATATTAAACTTTAAATAAAAATGTAAATAAACTTACAATAACCATTTCAAAAGTTGCATAATGGAGTTTTAATAGCTCTGTATTTTATTCCTGAAATCCCCAACCCTCTACATTGTATCCATCCTCTCCATTCTATATATATTTAAACACAAGAGAAATTCTATGTATATATAGTTGTGAACTAGTATCAGTTCACAATAGTTTTAAAAACAAGCATTTATAAAACCCTAATTCTATGGGGAAAATAACCAATTGTGCATTACATCTCTAAAATATGTTGTGTTTGATTCACAACCTGAGTCAACATCCAATGCTTTGAAAGGTATGGATTCTTGGCTATGAATGAAGGCACCCCAATACTATTTAAGATTCCCCTTGATTTTCTCCCTAGGCACATACTATGTTCACTTGCACACTCAGTTGATAAGTTATTCTTATTGATCCTTTGGTATTTTACTGTTGGCATATTTTACAAGAAGCGTGTGCTTTTCATTGATGGAAAGAACAGCAACAACGAAGGAAAACAAGAAAAGCATAAGCTCAGTAAGAGAAGCGAATAGTATGTAGAGATCAAAGCTCAGAAGGGAAAGCGCAATACAAAAACATGATACGGATCAAAATCCTTGATCATGGATCTGCTCCAAGAGTATTCACGATCGTCAGATCAAATTAAGTGATGGATAGGATAAATGGGGAGAAAAGTTTGAGATTTGAAATCCCCGAAGTCCGGAGAGCCAGAGTAAATTTCAGTCATCGGATCATTCTAAAGTGGAAGGATAGGATAAGTTAGAAGAAGGGTGCACTAATCTCAGTCACCAATAATTGGGCACTCAGATCTACGGTTGACAGGGCATATCAGACCCCCCCCCCNTGGGGGGTGGTCTGAGTTGGTGGTATTTCCCATGTGGGACCCTCATACGTGTCACCTTCCTATCAACTTGGACCCCCCTCACTCATTACCACTTACCACCTAAACCCCCCTCCGATTAAACCACCAAACAACTCATACATACCATCTCTGCGCTCTAACATCACACTCCACTACCCGCTACACGTCATACTCCACTACACTACCTACACGTGGCACAGTCAGATAATGACAAGTGTCAAGATGAAATCAGCATTTCAAGTACGTGCAAATCATGAATCTGAGTGACACATGGCAGACACTCGACTCATGCCATGTCATCAAGTGATGTAAGAAAGTTACGTCACTCCGAGAGTTTTACTTTGAGAGTTTCACCACCAGCAGATGCCTAAAGTCCTGAAGTCTTAAACGTCGAAGTCCCTAAATGGACATGAGTCATCCGATCTGACGATCACTATGGGTGCATTATCAACCATTGATCTAGTACAGTGGAAGGATAGTGTAAGTGGAAGTGTTAACCGACAGCAAGCGGTCTCCACCGTCTATGACTTATTTAGCAGGTGACCACTCCAGAGGAGAATGAAGAAATGATCAGCCTAAAGTCTTGAAGGATCGAAGTCACTTATGATCATTGATTGTGCAGGAGGGTACATGTCAATAGATCATTGACTCTGAGTGAAAATACTATGGGAAAACACGAAGGAGAAAGGTTTGAAATTTCTCAAGGCCAAAGTCCCGAAGTGAATGAGGACCATTGATTTGAGGAGGACACATGGGAGGAATATGGGGACTCTGGATAAAAGTGTTCTGGGAGAGAGTGAAGGTTGATAATTGAGATCATCGAAGCTCGAAGTAGCGAAGGAGATCTCAATCATTGAATTGAGTAAGGGGCTCCAGAACCATTGATCTGGTTGAAAGCTAAGATTCTTGAAGTAGAGGTTGATTTGTCGATTAAGAAGGATTGATGTCTACAGATCATTGACTCTGGAATATTGGCATATGGAGGAAAGCAGGGTTTGAGATTTGAAACTCCCGGAGCCCGGATCACGAAATAGATCACAGTCATTGCTTTAAGAAGGTTAAATATGATCCGTCAATTCAAGAGCATCGTCAAGATCGTGAGATCGATAGTCTCGTCGCATTGTGGGGATTGAAGGTGTGTGAACTTTAAAATGTTGAAGGCGGTCTGCAATCGAAACCACGGTTTTGGAGAAAGCATATGTGGAGCTCTATAGTGAATTGCGGGGCGAAAATCGGATTTCCCTCAAACCAGCTTTGGTCATTCCTGCAATCATGTGGTCACATGAGAACATCTCCCAAGGTCACATCAGCAGAAGATTGAGGAAGGAGCTAGCGCAGCTAGGCTCCACTTCCATGGTTAAGCATTGAAAAAAATCAAAAATCCTCTACGTGTATAATCCAACGGCGTTGATTACAAAGAATCTGATCGAAGGGTTGTTGTTTCACTTTGTGGTTTCTTGATTAGTTACGATTCAGTTACACTAACTGAATCATTGTTCTGGGAGCATTGGAATCATTGTTCTCGAGCAGTTTGATATTCCCGACTCAGGTGTTGGATATCTGAAGTGTAATGGATGATGAGGTAAGGAATAAAGGAAAAATGTCGTGACAGAGGCAGGTTGTTGTTTCTTGGTAAAAAAAGTAGAAATGTATGTGATCAAGGAGACAGCATAAACATAGCATGAAATATGCAGAGATGAAGAACATAAGTTGGACAGAGAAGAAATGGTGAAAACAACAGATTGTACTGTTGATACTGAGAGGGGGGTGAATTAGTATCAAGTACAATTTAAAACCTTTTTCAACTTATACTTAAACAATTCAACTATATCCAATGAGAAATGAACAATAGTATAAGAGTTACACCAATACACCATAATACACCATGCACAATATATGAGAAATAATCAATAGTTTATTGTTCAAGGGAAGTAATGACTTCCAAAGGTAGCTACAGCTTCCAAATGTAGAGGGATGGATAAACCTCCAAGAGGAAGATACAATCCTCCAATATCAAGAGAGAGTTGAACTCTCCATCATTGCCCCTTCCTTCCACCCAAGAATATATGAGAGATAATAAAACTTTACATTAAATCATCACCATCAACTAATCATCACATAGAACCTGATAATGCTTCATGAGACTTCTTCAATTTATGCAATTAATCAATTCTTGGAGTACTCTAATCCTGTAGATAATATTACTCAATGTATTCTCTGAAACTCCTTGAATACTCCCCAAAAAGAGGTTATAGAAATAATGGTAGACTTTATTCAATTCTTGTATGTTCAGAAGACCCAACTTGTAAAGCATGATCCGCTCTCAATATTTAACATCCGATTCTAAAACTCACACACAAGAAAATAAAATCTGTACTCTTTCCAATGGAAGTGGTCCCACTTCATTTGGATTCTGTATGAAAATGTTATGACTGTTTTACCTGGAACACATGTTTATTGACTAGCTTCAGGACTAGTCACAAACCCTATCTTCCATAGCGTGTATCTCCATAATTATAGCAAATAAAGAGATGAAATTTTTACCAGAGGTACCTTGATATATATTCTCAATACCATAGCGATTTCACCATCTGAATCATTCTATAAAAAAAGTTATAGCAAAAATGGTAAGATGACCTGAAAATAACATACCTTAGAGCACATCACCAAAAGACTTCATCCTCCCTTGAAATTCGACCTTCTTATCTTCTTATTACCTCTGAAATTCAACTTGTATCAAATGAATGTATAATGATGTTTATTTATACCATTTATGTCACTTCCTTTTAACATTAGGGCCGATCTGACACTTTCTTATTTTGTAATTCTTTTCTTTAATTATTTTCAAGGCCTACATGTACTTCCTTCTTCAATTCACTTTGTCATCTTCAAAA
>ML791667.1:210238-221889 GCA_009831015.1 Picea engelmannii
GTTGAACTCTCCATCCTTGCCCCTTCCTTCCACCCAAGAATATATGAGAGATAATAAAACTTTACATTAAATCATCACCATCAACCAATCATCACATAGAACCTGATAATGCTTCATGAGACTTCTTCAATTTCTGCAATTCTGCAATTCTTGGAGTACTCTGATCCTATAGATAATATTACTCAATATATTCTCTGAAACTCCTCCAATTTTCACTCCTTGAATCCTCCCCAAAAAGAGGTTATAGAAAGAATGGTAGACTTTATTCAATTCTGGTATGTTCAGAAGACCTAACTTGTACAGCATTCCCCACGCTCAATATTTAACATATGATTCTGCAACTCACACAAAAGAAACTATAGTCTGTACTCTTTCCAATGGAAGTGGTCCCACTTCATTTGGATTCTGTATGAAAATGTTATGATTGTTTTACCTAGAACACCTATTTATTGACTAGCTTCAGGACTGGTCACAAACCCTATCTTCCATAGCGTTTATCTCCATAAATGTAGTGAATAAACAGATGAAATTTTCACCAAAGGTACCTTGATATGTCTTCTCAATACCATAGAGATTTCACCATCTGAATGGTTCTAGAAAAAAAGTTATATCAAAAATGGTAAGATGACCTGAAAATAACATACCTTAGAACACATCACCAAAAGACTTCATCCTCCCTTGAAATCCGACCTTCTTATCTTCTTATTACCTCTGAAATTTGACTTGTATCAAATGAATGTATAATGATGTTTATTTATACCATTTATGTCACTTCATTTTAACATTAGGGCCGACCTGACACTTTCTTTTTTTGTAATTCTTTTCTTTAATTATTTTCAGGGCCTACATGTACTTCCTTCTTCAATTCACTTTGTCATCTTCAAAAATTCATTTCTCATCAACCATGAGGATCCACGTGACGTGCCACATACCACCAGAAATAGCATGATGTATAATATCCATTCATGGGTGTTGTATATGCATGTGCATTGTCCTTCATGTCCAAATACCTTTATCAATATTGTGGTCCAAAACCCATGACTAGGGTTGACATCAAAGACAACAACCAACCTTCCAACATGTACGAGAACTTAAGCGTAAAAAGATGCGAGAAATAACACACTGATGCAGGCAAAGAAGAGCAGTGTAGTCGAACAATGATGAGACTAGTAACCATTGATAAATACTATATCATGTAATAAATTTCAAAAAGAAAAGATTTATATCTCAGGGTGGTAGGGTGGTGCTAGGGAGGACTGTTGTCCTCATAGTTTCAAGTGGGTGCTTGAACATAGGGAGTTGTATCTTCCATCTAGTTGCAGCCAAAAAAACTAGGGTGGTAGGGTGGTGCAAGGGAGAACTATTGTTCTCTGTCATACAGGTTGGTTCCTGTGTGACTAGAAGTCGATGCTTCCATCTAGTTGGTTGTGGAACATTGATGGAGTTGGTGTTTCCTTCTAGTGGGTGCTAGATAAACCAGAGAGTTGGTGCTCTCAACTAGTTGCATCTTGTAAAACAGAGGTGGTAGACTCACATTGAGTTGGTTCTCAAAGATAGATGATGTACAGAACATAAAAATACTGCCTATCATTCGAAGAAGAAGAGGTTTTCTCCATTTATGGGTTTCCTCAAGAATATCTATTTTTGTATACTTCATGTGTGTGATTGATGTTGAATACTCTATTTCTTACTTCCCTGAATTATTTTGATCATCATTGAGTGTTCTGTAATGAGTTTAAAATTGGCATAATTGTTTAAGCACAGTAACAATTGATTCACCCCCCCGCCCCCCTCTTAGTTGTCTAACATTTGGTATCAGAGCAGGTTCCCTTTATCTAAGGGTGGATCCTAGAGCTTAAACATGACTATCCATGAAGTAACTTCAATCAATAAGACCCCCATGTTCAATCGAACAAACTTTGACTTCTGGAAAGTTAGGATGATAACCTACATAATGGCTTTAGGTGCAGATGTCTGGGATGTGGTAGAGACTGGTTATGTGAAGCCAGTTTTACTAGATTCTAAGGATGACAAACTAGAATTAAGCTTCAATGCTAAGGCTATGAATTCTATTCTAAGTGGGCTTGCAGAAGTAGAATTTGTGAAAGTTATGCACTTAGAATCTGCCAAAGAAATGTGGGACAAACTCATTAACAGTTATGAAGGCAATGAGAAGGTAAAGGGTGCCAAGCTTCAAACCTACAGATTATAGTTTGAACAGCTAAATATCAAAGAGGATGAAATTGTTGGGACTTTCTGAGAGTTGAAGAACTAGTAAATGCAAGGAAAGGACTTGGTGAAAAAATTGAGGAAGCCTCTTTAGTTCAGAAAATTTTGAGATATCTGCCAGCTAGGTTCAACCCAAAGGTCTCTGCTATAGAAGAACTTAATGATTTAAAAGTTTTTCCTATTGACAAAATCCTAGGAACTTTGACTGCTTATGAAATGAGGATAGGTAAATATAAACCCACCTCTAGAGAAGCATCATTTAAAGAAAATAAGAATGAGGATTCTTAGCCTGATGAAATTGAAGCAAAATTTGTGAGAAGACTAAAGAAAGGATTAGGAAAGTACCAAGGCAAGCTTCCCTTCAATTTTTTTAATTGTGGAAATATAGGTCACTTTTCATCTAAGTGTCCACGCAAGAATAAGGACTAGAACGCTGAAGGTGAAGAGAAGTACAAATCCAAGAGATTTGGTAAAAAGAAAATTTTATGTGTAAACAATGATGACTCTTCAAAAGACACAGATAGTGATTCTTCTTGTGAAGATAAGGTTAATGACGTTATCCTTATGGCCAAAGAGGATTATGATAATAAAATCACATGAAGTGATTTTAATGATGAACAATTTTTGGTTGACTTGGAAGGAGAATTGATCAGCGCCCTAGAAGAAATTGCTAGACTCGGATTTAAGAAGAAAAAGAAAAAACAATTTTTGATACAGTTCGAGAAAGACATTAAAAAACATGATGAAGGATTTTCCCACTAAAAGTGGAATTATAAGAGGCAAAGAAAATAGAGGACATTTTGAAACAGCATTTATCAGAGAAGGCAAGATGTGAAGCCTTGGAAGAAGAGATAGTAAAAACCAGAAAAGAGATGGAGAAGTTTAAAGCATTGTATCTCCAAAATCTTCCAAGCATTAAAGCCTCAGTAGAACTAAAGGACATTCTGATCAAATGGAGATCTCCTTTGTTGAAGACTGGTTTAGGCTATGTATGTAAGTGGTTCAAGCAGCAAACAGCCTAAAAGAAAAGAGCTAGAAAATATGATCAAGTTCCAAGTCAGCAAACAACCAGACCATGTGAGTACTTTGCCACCAAAATCTAATAAAGACAAGATGATCCCTGATCAAAAAAATATATATCAGGAGATGGAGAAACAAATGCCAATAAGAAGGCCATCCTTCAGGTACCAAAATTTCTTCCATGGTTATTGTTTTTACTTCTCTAATTTTGGTCATAAGATTGCAAATTGTCAAATTAAATTTAGAGACATGCAACTGAGGAGATCAAGAAATAAACAATCTTTGCAACATAGAACTAAACATCCAATGAGTAGACAAAGTTGCACCAATCACTTTTACCTATTGAACAATGAGCTCGAATTCTATAATTTTCATAACTTCATCCATAAAGCTATAAACTACCATCTAAAGAATTACAAAGCAGATCCAAGGATAAAACCCTTAGCTAGAAATGCCAGCACATGGAAAAACAAATATAGTGAAAAATGTGGTCTAGTACTTTCAACTCAAAAACAAAAAGACCCCTGGTATATAGACAGTGGATGTTCCAAGCACATGACTGGAGACAAGGATAAGTTTATGTCTATAAGTAAAAGAAAAATAAGAAATGTGACCTTTGGAAATGATGAACCAGGTAAAATCAAGGGTAAAGGGATGGTGAGTTTGAGTAATGGTAAAGGAAAATCCCGGGATGTTCTACTTGTAGATGGGCTAAAACATAATTTTCCTAGTGTAAATCAAATGTGTTATAGAGGATGTGAAGTGGTGTTCACTTCCAAACATTGTAAGATAAAGTCTGTAAAATCAGGACAAGTGGTGGCTAAAGGCATAAGGATAGATAATAATGTATATGTGTTGAAAGAAGATAGAGAAGAGTGTAATCTAAGAAAACATGATGAAAGTTGGTTATGGCATAGGAGACTTGGACATCTAAAATTTGACCACTTAATCAAGATTAAAAATCTTGAGGCAGTAAAAGATATTTCAAGAATATCAAAGCCACAAGATTCTATGTGTAAACCCTGCCAAGTATGAAAGCTAACCAGGACATAGTTTAAATCCAAGAGCTCTACTTCAACAAAGAAACCACTCCAATTAGTTCATATGGATTTATGTGGACCATCAAGAGAGGAAGGCACAGGGAAGGAAAACTACTTCATGTTGATCACTGATGATTACTCCAGACTCACTTGGGTTTCTTTTCTCAAAGAAAAAGTTGAAGCATTTGATAAATTTAAAATATTTAAGGGTTTAACTGAGAATCAAATAGGAAACAGGTTAAAGGCAATAAGATTAGACAGAGGAGGAGAATTTATGTCAAGTGATTTCAAGGAATTCTGTGATAAACATGGGATCAAGAGAGAATACACATTCCCAGGAACTCCATAGCAAAATGGAGTAGTTGAGAGGCAAAACAGAACAGTTCAGCAAATGGCCAGGTCAATGATGAATGAGAAGAACATCGGTCAAACCTACTGGGTAGAAGAAATACACACGGTAGTCCATATTCTTAACAAATCCCACCTTAGACCACACAGTGACAAGACACCTTATGAATTGTGGTATCGAAGACCTGCTTCAATCAAACACTTCAAAGTCTTTGGGAGTAAGTGCTACATAAAGAATAATAGAGAAAACCTTGGCAAGTATGATGACAGGGTTGATGAAGGTGTCTTCTTAGGATATGATACCAATAGTAAAGGATATAGATGCTTTAAAAAAATATTGTATAAATTAGTTGATTGCATTGATTTAAAGGTTGATGAAGGAGTCCCAGTAAGAGAGGTGAGAAATATTGAGTCTGCTACAGAGGACACAGCTAAAGTTGAATATGAACAGGTCCAAGAATCAAAAAAATAAGACTCTAAGTCAGATGAAGATACAAATACTCAGGAAGAATCAAATCAGTAGACAACATCAAATCCTTCCTCCAGAATTACTCAAAAGAATCATCATGCAAGTCAAATAATTGGTGAGAAAGACAAAGGTGTACAAACCAAGAGAAGGATAATCAAAGACACCGAGCAATCACATATAGCCTTCATATCTATAGTGGAACCGAAGAACTTTAATGAAGCCAATAAATATGTAAATTGGTTAAAATCAATGAATGAGGAATTGGACCAGATTGAGAAGAACAATGCTTGGGACCTTGTTCCTAGACCTGCAGATAAGAATGTAATTGGATCCAAATGGGTGTTTAAGAATAAAATGAATGAACAAGGATAATTTGTTAAGAATAAAGCCAGATTGGTCTTTAAGGGGTATCCACACGTTGAAGGACGTGATTTTGATGAAACCTTTGCACCAGGGGCAAGATTGGAAGCCATCAGAATATTTCTTGCATATGCATGTCATAAGAACTTTAAAGTATATCATATGGATGTTATGTCAACATTTCTTAATGGAGATCTAGAAGAAGAAGTATATGTGGAGAAACCTGAAGGATTTTCACTGATAGATAATCCTAACTATGTTTGTAAGTTGAAAAAGGCATTATATGGACTGAAACAGACACCACAAGCCTAGTATTATAGAATGGACACATTTCTACAGGACAAAGGGTTCAAGAAAGGTATTTTTGACAATAATATGTACATTAAGTCTGAAGGTGATGGTTTATTAGTTGTTTTGGTTTATGTAGATGACATTATTTTGGATGCACTAATGACCCTTCAGTTCAGTGGTTTTCTAATTCAATGCAGACTAATTTTGAGATGTCCTTGATAGGAGAACTGTCATATTTTCTTGGTTTACAAATCAATTAGAGTTTTGCAGGGCTATTTATCTCTCAAGAAAATTATTTGAAAGAGATGTTGAAGAAGTTTCATATGGAAGATTCCTCTCATGTTAGTACACCTATGGTGGTTGGTTGCAAGATCAGTATAGATGATATTTCACCTGATGTTGATCAAAGAACATATCGATCAATGATAGGCAGTCTTCTGTACATCACAGCATCCCGTCCTGATATAGTGCAAGTTGTTGGAATGGTAGGTCATTTTCAATCTGCTCCTAAACAAATTCATTTAGCAGTTGTCAAAAGGATATTCAAATATTTGAAGGGTACAATGACTTATGGTCTCTGGTATCCTAAAAATCATAATTTTCAAGTAACTGCATATTCAGATGTTGATTGGGAAAAATGTTTGGATGAGAGAAAGAGCACCAGTGGAGGTGCATTCTTCTTAGGTGAATCATTAGTAGCATGTCTTAGTACATTATTTCATTATCAACTACAGAGGCAGAGTACATTGTTGTTGCTACTTGTTGCACTCAGATCTTATGGATGATACAAACTCTTGCAGATGAAGGTAACTTATATTGATCCCATTCCACTTCAATGTGATAATACCAATGCCATTAGTGTCTCGAAGAATCCTTTTCTCCATTCAAATACAAAGCATATACCAATAAAGTATCATTTTCTCAAAGAGCAAGTTACAAATAGAGTTGTTCATTTGAATTATATTCCTTCCATAGAAAAAATTGCAGACATCTTTACTAAACCCCTAGCCAAGACACCATTTAAATATCTCCATCAGAAGTTGGGTGTCATCCCTTCTCTCACCTAAGAGAGTCCATCCTGTCAGGGGGAGTATATGTTGGTTGAATATCTGATACCTCTGAAAAAGTATTGCAATGGCTTAGGGGGAGAATTTTTTCTTTGACATTGATGTCAAATGGGGAGAAAAGGTGTGGTCTGGATCCTACAGTCAGAGGTCTAAGCAGAATAGTTCAGCCTTTAAGGTTTGTCATCAATGCCAAAGGGGGAGATTGTTGGCATGTTTTACAGGAAGCGTGTGCTTTTCATTGATGGAAAGAACAGCAATGACGATGGAAAACAGGAAAATCATAAGCTCCAGAGGAGAAGCGAACAGTATGCAGAGATCAAAGCTCAGAAGGGAAATCACAATACAAAAATGTGATCCAAATCAAAATCCTTGATCGTGGATCTGCTTCGAGAGTCTTCACAATCGTCGGATCAAATTAAGTGACGGATAGGATAAACGGGGAGAAAAGTTTGATATTTGAAATCCTCGAAGTCCGAAGAGCCAAAGATCTGGAGTAAATTTAAACCATTAGATCATTCTAAAGTGGAAGGACAGGATAAGTTAGAAAAAGGGTGCGCTAATCTCAATGACCGATAATCAAGCACTCATATCTACGATCGACAAGGAATATCAGAACCCCCCTACCTTTCTGCCTTTAACCGTGGGGGGGTCCTAGTTGGTGGTATTTCCCATGTGGAACCCTCATACGTGTCACCTTCCTGTCAACTTGGACCCCCCTCACTCATTACCACTTACCGCCTAACCCCCCCTCTAATTAAACCACCAAAAAAATCATACATACCACCTTCACGCTCCGACGTCACACTCCACTACCCTC
This sequence comes from Picea engelmannii, assembly GCA_009831015.1. NCBI lineage: Eukaryota > Viridiplantae > Streptophyta > Pinopsida > Pinales > Pinaceae > Picea > Picea engelmannii. Next base: position 217,880 of record ML791667.1, read on the forward strand.
TACACGTCATAATCCACTACAATGCCTACACATCTCACCCATGTCAGGAAAGACACATGGCATAGTCAAATAATGAGAAGTGTCAAGCTGAAATTGGCATTTCAGCTACGTGCAAATCACAAATCTTAGTGACATGTGGTAGGCACTCGGCTCTTTCCACGTCATCAAGTGACGTAAGCAAGTTATGTCACTCCAAGAGTTTTACTTCGAGAGTTTCACCACCAGCAGATGCCTAAAGTCCCAAAGTCCTGAAATGGACATGAGTTGTCCGATCTGAAGATCACTTCGGGTGCATTCTCAACTGTTTATCTAGTACAGTGGAAGGACGATGTAAGTGGAAGTGTTAACCGACAGAAAGTGGTCTCCACCATCTATGACTTATTTAGCAGGTGACCACTATGGAGGAGAATGAAGCAGCAATCAGCCTAAAGTCCTGAAGGGCCAAATTCACTTATGATTGTTGATCATATAGGAGGGTACGTGTCAATAGATCATTGACTCCAGGTGAAACTATTGTGGGAAAACACGAAGGAGAAATGTTTGAAATTGTCGAATGTCGAAGTCTCGAAGTGAATGAGGACCGTTAATTTGAGGAGGACATGTGGCAAGAATCTGGGGACTCTGGCTAAAATCATTATGGGAGAGTGTGAAGTTTGAGAATTGAGATCGTTGAAGCCCATAGTAGCGAAGGAGATGTCGACCGTTGAATCAAGTAAGGGGCTGCAGAACCATTGATCTGGTTGAAAGGTCAGATTCCCAAAGTAGAGGTTGAGTTGTCGATTAAGTAGGACAGGTGTCCACAGATCATCAACTCCGAAATATTGGCATATAGAGGAAAGAAGGGTTTGATATTTGAAACTCCAGGAGCCCAGATCACGAAATAGATCACAGTCATTGATTTAATAAGGTTAGATATGATCAGTCAGTTCAAGAGCACTGTCAAGATCATGATATCAACGGTCCCATTGCATTGCAGGGATTGAAGGTGCGTGAACTTTAAAATGTTGAAGGTGGGCCGCAATTGAAACCACAATTTTGGAGAAAGCATATGTGGAGCTCTATAGTGAATTGCAGGGCGAAAATTGGATTTCCCTCAAACGACCTTTGGTCGTGCCCGCAATCACGTGGTCACATGAGAACATCACCCAAGGTCACATCAGTGGAATATTGAGGAAGCAGCTAGCACTGTTAGGCTCCACTTCGGTGGTTATGCATTGAAAAAAAAACAAAAATCCTCTACGTGTATAATCCAACGGTGTTGATTAAACAGAATTTGATCGAAGGGTTGTTGTTTCGCTTCGTGGTTTCTTGATCAGTTACGATTCAATTACACTAACTAAAAAATTATTCTGGGGGCAGTGGAATCATTTTTCTTGAGCGGTTTGAGATTCTTGACTCGAGTGTTGGAGATATGAAGTGTAACGGATGATGAGGGAAGGAATAAAGGAAAAATGTTGTGACAGAGGCAGGTTGTTGTTTCTTGGTAAAACAAGTAGAACTATATGTGATCAAGGAGACATCATGAATAGAGTGTGAAAGATGCAGAGATGAAGAACATAAGTTGGATAGAGCAGAAATGGTGAAAATAGTAGATTGTACGAGAACTTAAGAGCAAGAAGATGCGAGCAGGAACACATTGATGCAGGCAGAGCAGTGTAGTCGAAAAGTGATGAGACTGGTAAGCCATTGATAAATATTGTATCACTATAATAAATTTCAAAAATAAAAGATTTATATCTCAAGGTGGTAGGGTGGTGCTAGGGAGGATTGTTGTCCTCAAAGTTTCAAGTGGGTGATTGAACACAGGGATTTGTAGCTTCCATCTGGTTGCAGCTAGAAAAAATAGGGTGGTAGGGTGGTGCAAGGGAGAACTATTGTTTTTTGTTGTATATGTTGGTGTGTGTGTGACTAGAAGTTGGTTCTTCCATCCAGTTGGTGCTAGAACACTCAGGGAGTTGGTGCTTCCTTCTAGTGAGTGCTAGAGAAACCAGAGAGTTAGTGCTCTCAGCAAGTTGCAGCTTGTAAAATAGAGGTGGTAGCCTCACATTGATTTGGTGCTCAAAGATAGATGATGTACAAAACATAAAAATATTGCCTATCATTTGAAGAAGAAGAGGTTTTCTCCCTTTATGGGTTTCCTCAGGAATATTTGTTTCAGTATACTTCATGTGTGTGATTGATGTTGAATACTCTGTTGCTTACTTCCCTAAATTATTGTGATCATAATTGAGTGTTCTCTAATGAGTTTAAAATGGGCATAATTTTTTAAGCACGGTAACAACTGATTCACCCCCCCCATCAGTTGTCTAACATTTCCATCATCAATCCATTGGTAATTTCCATCATTAATCCTTTTACGATCGATATAGAGAATCATTGAATTGATTCACAGAAGAGGGTTTAATTACACAACTACATAACATTTCTTATGGGACATGGAATCCTCCCAAATTTTCCATATATTGTTGCTTAATTCCTGGATATGAGAGTGATTGTAGAGGAATTTTGATCTCGTATATTAACTGAGGGTGAAGAGTTTATAATTGAATTTGAAGGTTTTGGAGGAAGCTATCATGCATGATTAGCAAAGTAAAAACTACTCTTTAATAAAACCTATTAATGGTGATTCAGCTCTCTGATATTCCCAGAGTTGTTGTGAATGACACAAATGTGGAAGCTTCCATCAAATAATTTCAAGGTAGAATCTTTGAACCTTTAACCTTATTTTCTTCATGGAATCAATTTTGATCCCTTGCTTCCTAGTTGCATTGTTTATATTTCTTATACCATCCTCTCTTGATAGCATATCTTGAAACTTAATACTTGATTTGGAGGGTTTTATTAGTAACAAAATTAAAATAGCAAGTAATATCTATACTTGGACTTAAAATTCAATATATAAATAAGAAATGTCTTTAAAACTCAATCCAATGACTTTTATAGGCAAGGCAGAGGTTTTTGCAAGATCATAATGGCTTTTAAGATCACAAAAATAGATAAATAATAGGAAAAAATGATATCATTTTGGGAGCTCATCATTCCCCCTGCTAAAATAATTTCATGTCTCTATGCAATTCTCTTTCTTTCTCAAGGACACCCAAATTTGTTATTATCAAATTTTAGGCAGGGTGGCCAAGTTCTACAGCTGCAAAAAAAATAAAAAAATCTCTCTATCTGGATCCATCATGATTGTTCCTCAAATGACTAAATGGCATGGGAAATGTCTGTATGATTATTCACAATTTCACTATGGTTTATTCCACTATTAGCGATATCTTTGTTTTCAAGTATATTCCTATCTTTAGCCTTTGTTGATGTAAAAAAAATAGTAGTTGGAAATTTTGCTACATAAATTGTTGTTGGAGGTGTTGTAGGATGAGGGTAATCATATAATGAGGGTTTGGTATGTCAAAGAAACTCATATTTTGGGACCTTAAGTTCATAATTGAGTCCAATCAAAGAAGTAGGTACAAAACATAGGCTTATAAAATATACAAGTGGATACCAATACCAAAATTGACTAAATATTGGCATACCGACAACAACAATAATTATCTCATGCTTAGTCTTGGATGAGAAATTAATTGAAACATCCTGACCACCTACATGTAAGACAACCATCTTTTTCATGGTGTATTCAAACTTGTCAAGAGTGATATTCTCAAGTTGACACCTAAATCTACCTACATGTGCCTAATTTTTTTGCACCAAAATCGTCGCCATGACTATAAGAGCACCTCTACTACCTCTAATGTTTAATGGTTCCAACAGTGAAATAACCTCATTTAATGTTGTGCCTACACAAGAGATACCCACTACCAAGGTTTCTCTATATCTGATATGTAGATTATATGACTCGGACAATAAAGATACTATTTGCAAGTTTTGCTCAAGTTCGAAGTATAAAACAAATACAACTGCCAGCACCACAATTCTTCTCACATCATCACTGACATCAAAGACAGTAAATGTTGGAATACTGAGAGGGGGGGGGGGGGTGAATCAGTATT
>ML791667.1:252765-302694 GCA_009831015.1 Picea engelmannii
TGTTCAAGTACAAGATGATTCAAAATGAAAATGTCTCCTTGGTATATATAGGAGACTAGGAGGTATAATTACAAATAATGGCTTAAAGCTGACATAATTAAAATAACATTACTAATCTAAATTACAACTAATGGCCTAAAGCCTACATAAATAAAATAGCATTACTAATCTAATATGCCCCAATTAAGGGGTAATGAGCCAATATTAGAGCTTAACACCTGCAAAGATTTTTGTTATTGTCAATTTACCACCACCAAAGTCAGTGCATCAGTTGAGAGGAACATTGGGCCACACAGGGTACTACAAGAAATTTATAAAGGGATATGCAAATATTATTGCGCCCATGGAGAAGTTACTAAAGAAAGACATCGAGTTTCAATGGAATGATGAATTCCAAGAGAGCTTGGACATATTGAAGGAGAATATGGTGACAACACCAATTTTGAGCTTTCTAGATTGGACAAAGGAATTTCATGTGCATGTGGACACTTCATCCATTGCACTTGGAGTAGTTTTGGCACAACCAAGTGAAGGAGACATTGATCACCCAATATCTGTTGCTAGTAGAAATTTATCTGAGTCTAAGAAGAACCATAATACTACAGAAAGAGAAGGTCTGGAAACTCTGGCTATGGTATATGCCTTACAAAAGTTTGGACATTATTTATTGGGTCAACATTTTAAGATGTTTACAGATCATTCCTCTTTGAAGTACCTAGTTAATAATCCAGTGTTGGGGGGAAGGATATGTAGATGGTTGTTATTGTTTTAGAAATATGACTTTGAAATCATAGTAAAACCAAGGAAGCTTAATGCAAGACCATATCATTTTTCAAGAATTACTAATGGAGAGGAGCCAAAGAACTTGGAGGAGATTTTTCCTTATGCTAACTTATTTTCTGTCCAGATTGTTGATGATTATTTTGCTGACATTGTTGGATTTTTTAGCACATGAATGGCTCACAAGGAATTTACTGTCGCATAGAAAAAACATTTGGTAGTGCGTGATGCATACTATCAGTCGATTGCAGGTCATTTATACAAGCTAGGTGTCGATGGAATTCTAAGAAGATTTGTGATGGAGCATGAACGCTCCATGGTGCTAACAAAAGCACATGAAGGGATAGTTGGAGGGAACAATGCAGTAAATCCTACAACACAGAAGGTGTTTCACGCAGGATTATGGTGGCATACAGTACATAAGGATGCAAAGGAATACTGTCAAACCTGCGATGTATGTCAGAGGGTGGGGAAACCATCAAGAAGGGATGAACTTCCACTTATGACCCAAGTAACTTTACAAGTATTTAATAAATGGGATGTGGATTTCATTGGACCCATTAATCCACCAAAAAGGAGATCAAGATCCAGATACATCATCACTGCGACAAAATACTTAACCAGACGAGTAAAAGCAGCCCCAGTGAAGGATTGCAGCGCAAAAACTACAGCGCAGTTTCTCCTTGAGAATGTGGTGACCAGATTTGGATGCACTAGAATTTTGTTGAGTGATCAAGGAACTCATTGTATTAACAATACAATCAGAGATATGACATAAGAATTTGAGATATATCATCGGAAGAGTACACCTTACCATCCCCAATAAAATCATACAGTAAAAGATTTTAACAAGATTCTAGAGAATGCACTGAAAAACATTTGAAATGTGAATAAGGATGATTGGGATTTGAAGGCATCAGTAGTATTATGGGCTTATAGGACTACATGTAAGAATATTACAAGACAAACACCATTTAGACTGGTGTAAAGAATCATTGGTTCCATTGGATTATTTAATACCTAGTCTGTGCATTGCAGCAATCACCAACATGATAGAAGAATATGTTGTGCATGATAGATTCGATCAATTGATGGAGCTAGAAGAAGAAAAAATTTAGCAGGTTGCCACCTAGAAGTACAAAAAGAAAAGGAAAAATCTTGGCATGATAGGCACATAAAGAAGAAAAGATTTAAGGAAGGAGATCTAGTTCTCCTCTATGACAGCAGGTATCTACAGCACTCTGGGAAGTTCAAAATGCATTGGTTAGGGCCTTATCAGGTAGAGGCCATCACAAATGGAGGAATTTTGCAATTGAAAGATATTGCGGGGAAGAATCTCAGAGGATTAGTAAATGGAAATCGACTGAAACTGTATCAAGATAGTCAACCTAACAACCTGAGGTAAAAACAGAAAGAGGAGGTATTATTGTACATATTGTATATAGCAGATGTTAGAAGAAGAAGACAAACATCCATAAAAAGAAGAAGGTAACAAAAATACAAAAAGATAGGAGAACATTAGAGGTGTTGATGTAATAGAATTGATAGCATTAACAAGTGCACCGCAGAAAAATCAGTCTTGAAAACACTATGCGCTGAGAAATAGTTGACAGGTATAAAAGTGGAGTGCATAGGAAAAAGAGAAAAAGTGAAAATTGTCAGTGCAGAATAGTTGTCATTTCGTTGTCCCCTATAAAGTAGAAAAAAGGGGGGAAATGTGGTCATTTGCATTTTTTCACTAAGGAGAAGAACGAAGAGCGAGAGTTGAGTGCAAGAGAGTGTGAATTGATAACAACAAGTGGATATTTGTGGTTGGCAGTTTGAATTTCAGGAGGATTTCTCCATCAAGAGTCGGAGCGTCGAGTCAAGCCCAGTGAAACACGAGAAGTAGTGCTCGGCTGACACAAACAAGGATGCAAGAGATTCCCACGATCGTGGATGTGGATGAGATTCACACGTTGAAGTATGTGCTTACTACCACACATATGGAGGAGGAACAAAACCCATCACAGGAGGTCGAGCAGTCGGAAGAGGACACAGAGAGGACAAAATCTGATACATCTAGGGGAAAAGGGTCACAACAGGATGAACTTGCCATGGATACAGCGCAGTAGGGCCTGAAGCCAGAAGAAAAGCATGAAACAGAGTGCCAAGGCATACCATAGGTTGGGGTGTCGTCCCCACAAGGGTAGAAGAAGGCACGAGCTGAGATTAGTTCGTAAGGAATATCGTGCACACAGGCGGAATTGGAAAGCATGATGCCAAAGATCCCTGAGGGAGTGAAGGTTGAGGATGAGATCGTGGGAGGGGTAGATACCATCAAATACTCTAATCATGACATAGCATACTCAATCAAATTCCTATATTTGGTGCCACATAACTATTTGTAGAAAAGGGGAGAGGGCCCATCAGGTGCGCCACTGTTGGAGCCTGCACATTGGATCATGGGGCTCTACAACATGGGAATAATGAATTTACTAGATATGCCACACTTTAGGCACGGTAAACACAATAATGGACGTGTGAAGAAACTCTTAGCAAGGGCGCATGGAGGAATTCTATGGATGGATAGGCCAATGCCTATCAACATTGATTTTATCGCAACAATCATGGGGCTACCCACATATGGGGGAAGCCAGAGAAGTACTTAGAGGAAAAAAAGAAAGAAAAATCCATCTCTGACAAAATCAAGGAAAAGTATGGCATAGAGAGAGGTAACAGGGGAATTAGGATCAGTGACATCAATGATCTTGCAATGAGATTTGCGATAAGGTTGTTAGGTTGCAAATTAATGCGCAAGTGTAGAAAGGAGTAAGTAATAGCAGGAGTGGTAGCAACTGCAACGCAGTGTGCGAAGGGGAGCTCGATGAGATGGGCCCCTTATTTACTTAAATCGTTTTTGGAGGATTGCAAGGACATGAAATATTGGGGCTCTTAGTTCTACTACTCGTGGTTACTCATCCTCATTGCATTGGTAGGATGGAAAGAATCAACATATAGTATGTTCTTGGAGAGGACAGGAAAGTGTGGTGCACCCCGCTACACGTCGCTTCGAAGCACAACATACCTAAAGGAAAAGAAAATAAATAGCGATGTATTCTCTTTGTACTTAATGGAGATCCAAAACTATTTAGCAGATACATGGAGGATTTTCCCAGAAACTGTCCAGGAGTTTGGACACATAGAAAATTTCCAAGCATCGCACCATAGCATGTGGCTACAGGCAAAGAGAGATCCATCCAAGGAGTGGCTATAGTTGAGTTACTAGACAATGATTCAAGACATCCAAATGGAGGTCAAGGAGTGGCCTGAGGAGTGGAAAGTGACAACGATCCCAAAAATAGCGCCAACAATACAAACTCATACGTAGGGTAGAACGATCCCCGCACAGTAGAAAGGCAGGAATGGCACTAGTAAGATGAAGAATACTACACAAGGTCCAGTGGGGATAAGAAACCCCATTCAAAAGAAAAGTAGGACATAGAATAAATCATAGCATGGTTCCACGTGGGATCCACCACTCACAGAGTAGGCACCAAGAAGTACGACAGAGCGGGTGCATGTAGAAGAAATAGGAACAGAGACACATGAGAAACTTGTGGAGGAACAAATTGGGCAGGATGCAAACATGGATACACAGATGCCAAAGGCATATGATCTGTCAGATGCCCAAAAGAAGAGAACAGGGGATCAATCAAGTGGCTCCAAAAAAAAGTTGAAGGCCCACAGAACTCCAATGCAAACATCACTAACAGCAAACGATGTGGAGTTGATATCCACCACAATAAAAGATTGATTGTTAGAAGTATGGGAGAATGTTGAGAATCATAGGGCATCGATTATGGACCAAATACAGTAAGTGAAAATTCTGTTGGAGTAGTTGAAGATTAGGGCAAAGCAGCAACAGAAAGATAAACCAGCGCAAACTAGAGAAGGATCACTTGTTGGAGAGACAGTGAAGATCATGGCATAGGGGAGTGTAAACTTCATCATAACACCTGAAATGTTATTTGTTGATGAGGATACAACACAAAATCCCTTAAAATAAATTGAGACAATGGACTTGGCTTTGCCCAAGATTCCAACAAAGGTGTTTTATAAATTGCAAGTTAGCGTCGCGCAGGAGATTCAGTCCAGGGAAAGGTCTGATGCAATGAACTTACAGTTGGTGCAGGAAGACAACACCTCACTCGAGGAGGCAATTAGCCAATAAGGGAAAGCGAGGAAGATAACGTAGAAAAAAATGGTCAATATGGAGAAACAGATAAATGTAATATTTCAATCCATCTCAGACAGTGCAGAATCATAGGAAGCATCGTCAAAAGAGAAGATAAGGAAAATAGCGCAGGATATGGAGAAGTATAAGGAACATATCAAGGATTTGGAGAAGTGCGCAGTACCTACTACTCCTCTAGAAGTCAGAGAACAAAGAGAGAAGGACGCAACAACATCTGCAGAGAACATCACGCAAAATATACATAGATTGACAGAGTTGTGGGAAAAGATCACCCAGTTGTGGACACAACTCTTAGAGGATGGGAGCCTATAAGAGTTGCAAGGGAAGGAAGACAAATTGAATGCAGCAATGGCATATGTAAAGTAGTGACAAAATACAATGCCACTTCCAAATAATATCAAGATGGATTCATAGATGAAGAGCCTACAAGCAGAGGAAAAAGTGGTGCAGACAGAAAAGATGGCAAGATAGGATCAGTTGGAGCCCTTGTAGGAGAACGTGGAGCAGTTGGTTGTGAATATTGACGCAGTGAAATTGAGCATAGAGAAGATAGGCTTGGAGGGGAGAGAGATATTAAGACCTTCAATCACCATGTTGGTGGTAGAGGCCATGACAGAGAAGAGAAGCGAAGCACAAGAGAAATGCCAACGGATAGCAAAGATGTACGAAGCATTGGCACAGGCAATGAAAGATGTTGAAGTCTATGAGTGACTTGGGATGAGCCACGATGTTAGTGTTGGGGGCCTGTTCGCGCAGGCCAATTTTGAGAAAAATTGAAGAAGTTTTGAAGGAATTAAAGTGACGCTGAAAAACAGGGGATCGCACCAGGAATAAAGGAAAAGTGGTGCCAGAAAAAGAGGAGAAAGCAGCGCCGAGAAAAGCATTTACAAAGTGGAAAAATTGTTGCGGAGCAATTGGAAAGTGGACAAGCACCGACTTGGAGCAATGGTTGGATCGAGGACCAGTGGACATTAATTCAAGGAGAAAGTGGACAAAACTAATCCACTTAGGGTTAGGGTTTTTATAAGGGCCTTGTCCCAGTTTCGTATAAGTAGAATGTATTAGGACGATGAGAGGGTTGTTGTCTTGTTGGATAGACATATGTATTGTTGAGATTGTATTAGGTCTTTTTGGGTTGAGTAGAATATCTTGTTGAGAGATTTAGAGATATGTGGAGATCGAATGTAATGGTAGAATAATTGTACAGTGCACAGAATTAGATTTGCAGAGAATATGAATAAAGAGCCCAAGTGAAAAATCTTGGTGGACGTAGCCCTAGGGGGTGAACCACGGTATATCTATGTTTTATGTGACTGTATGCAGTGTCCATGATTGTATTTTCTTTAATGAGTTTTTATGATGAATATGTTATATGATAAAGGAATGAACACTACGCAGTAAGAATAAGGTAATGGAATCTGCATAATAGCACTAAATAAATAAATGTTATAGCTAATGGTTAGATCAAAATAGTGTGTTACAGTAGGTAAATTCTTGTCATTGAACAGATGCAGTTATGATGGTTAATGAAGTCCTATTAGAATAGTTGTGATAGTGGTTTGGAGTGAGATATAATTAGGGTTTGAAGGTTAACAATGAGTAGGTTAAATGCCTCTGAGAGAAACACATCCCACCCCCAGGTTGCAAACATCTGAGTCCTGCGACCACCCATAGAAGCCAACTTAGGTGAGACTGCGCAGTGCACTCTGTACGTTGTATTTCCTTTTGGTATCAAGAAGGGTTGATGGTAGAAGGGTTTGTTGGTAATATTGTAGTTAGAACCTGGGTCAGTCCATAGTAAACCCAACAATGAAAAGCAGGTAAATCATCTTTGTAAGTTGGTTGAGTAACTTTACTGATGGGTTATGAGTGGGTTGAGCAAGAATTCAAGGAGGTATTTTGTGGAGGATTATTTGAGGGAAATCGAGGGTGTTTTTGAGGTGAAAGTTGTAGGGGTATGTGTTTGAATGGAGGTTTTCACCATCCTTATACCAAGGTTGGGTTTTGAAAGGGAATTGTTGCCATGGCATGGGTGAATATGGGGAAAGATATTGAGTGTGAGGCCAAAATTAGGAAAGTATGGAAATGATGGCATTAGTGATAACATATTGTGGTATAATAGAATGAGAACCTAACATACCTTGGAAAGTACATAGAGCCCATAGAGTGTCTAATTCAATGGCTAAATAGTAACTCCAGGTCATGAGAGAATGAGAACATGACATAACTACCATAGAAACTATAGAGAGCCCACAAAGTGTCTCATTCTAAAGTCGAGCAAAGAATCAAATTGGAATCTAGAGTTTACCCATGAATCTCCTCCTTTTAGCCAATTTCCTGCAAAAATGGTTAGTGCTTGAGTGGCTCTTATTGCACTATGAAACCATTCCTGTGCATTTTATAACTCTATTCATGCAACTATATGACCTAATTGAAATGCATCACACCGTGTATGAGACCCCACAAAGAGGGTAGTCAAAAATTTTAGGGTACTCAATTTTTTTTTTATCCCCATACCATGTGTGTTTCCTAAATACTAGTGCAAACAAATACTTTATGTGCTTCTGACATCTCCCCGGCATCGACACCAAAATGACGGGATATTTTACTACCCTATAAATAGAAATAAAAGAGATCATGCATTTACTTATCAACCCAAAGTTCTAGAGAAACTTATGGTATGTCGTGCATTGTATGTGCAGGATCCAAGTTCTCTATTTACAATTGATTTCCTACATATTTATAAAGAAAGTAAATTGCATTGATATTTAGGAAATGAAATGACATTGCATAAAATCAAACACACCACACTTGCGGAAAAGTAAAAAAAACAACAAAAAGTAAACATGCTTGAATTATTAAGCACAAGTTCTACATATTAACGTGAATGATTGTGATATTTCAACTAGTAGTTGGTTCTTCGAGGTAATTTACAGTGTTACTATGCTCTATTTAACTATTGCTATTATCATTTCTTAGTATACATAAATCTACAATTTGCATTTGATTATAACTAACAAATAAATGTAAAAGATAACTCATATTGCAGAAAAAGATTAAGCTATAGAAACAAATATGTATTCTAATAAAAATATAAAAATATCCTACAAAACTAATCTATTCTCTAGAATGCCCCCCTCTAGAAATTTGTATGTTAGAATATTATACAACAATATTAAATTTTAAATCAAAATGTAAATAAACTTACAATAGCCATTTTAGAAGTTGCAAAATAGAGTTTCAAGAGATTTGTATTTTACTCTTGAAATCCCCAACCTTCTATCTTGTATCCATCATCTCCATTCTATATATATTTAAACACGAGAGAAATACTATGTATATATAGCTGGGAATTGGTATATGTTCATAATAGATTTAAAACTAAAACATTTATAAAACCTTGAGTCTCTGGGAAAAATAAATCAACTCTGCATTACATCTCTGAAATATGTTGTTATTTCAAAGGAGATTTGTGGTATGAGTTACCAACACTTTGCAAGGTCTGGATTCTTTTCCATGAATGAATGTGCCCCAAAACTATTCAAGACGCTCCTTGATTCACTCCTCATGAGCATGCTCTGTTCACTTGTGCTCTGTTCCTTTGATATTTTCCATCACCGATCCATTGGATAATCGCCATCATTGATCCTTTTACAATCAATATAGAGCATCACTGAATTGATTTACAAAAGAGGGTTTAATTGCATAGTTAAAAAACGTTTCTTATGATACATGGAATCCTCCTGAATGTTCCATATCTTTTGGAGATGAGAGTGATTGTAGAAGAAGTTCAATCTCCTCTAATTGAGAGTGAAGAGTTTATAAATGAATCCAAAGGTTATAGAGGAATGTATTATGCAATTATTATTAGAGTAAAAACTATTTTTTAAAAAACTTATTAATAATTATTTATATCTTCAATATTCTTGGAGTTGTTGTGAATGAAACGAATGTGGAAGCTTCCATCAAATCATTTCAAGGCATAATCATTGAATATTTTAACCCTGTGCTCTTTGTGGAATTGGATTTGATTCCTTGATGCTTAATTGCATTGTTTGTATTTCTTATACCAACTTCTTTTGATAGCATATCTTGAAACTTAATATTTGATTTGGAGGGTTTTATTAGTAATATATTTCAAAGGTGTTGTCTAACTGTCCTACAAATGGATTTTTTCACTGGAATTTGGTGACATAAATCTGCACGAAATCACTAGTTTTTGTTGTTTAAAATCCATTTCTAAATACATAAATGGATTCAGTATGATGAAAAACCCCTAGGACACTCGTATTATACAGAAATAATCCTTCAAATCTGCAAATCTAACAATTTCTTGCCAGATTTCGGACAAATGTTCCTGGAAAAATCATCGAAAAAAAATCATTTCATAGAACATTTAGAATATGACCATTTCAAATACTAGTAATATCTATATAAAACTCAATCCAATGATTTTTAAACTCAATCCAATGACTTTTATAAACAAAGTGAAGTTTTTTGCAAGATCATAATGAATTTTAATAAGGATAAAGATCACAAAAATAAATAAGTAATAGGAAAAAATGATATTAATTTGGTATCTCATCAATGACAATTCATCATTTTCCTATATCATTTTAAGTGATTAAAATATCATTGTTAGAACAAGCCAATTAAGCTTGAAAAATCTTCATTTTCCTATGTTAGAACAAGCCAATTAAGCTTGAAAAATATTCAATCACATTTAAAACATCATTTTCCTATGTCATTTTAAGTGATTAAAATATTATTATTAAAACAAGCCAATTAGACTTGAAAAATCTTCATTTTCCTATGTTCGTGTCATTTTAAGTGATTAAAATATCATTGTTAGAACAAGCCAATTAGATTTGAAAAATCTTCATTTTCCTATGTTTGAACAAGCCAATTAGGCTGAAAAAATATTAAGCACACTTAAAATATCATATTTATCATATATTGTTGGGCAACCTTAAGCATGTGTATGATTCCTTTTATAATTATTTTCTTGCGAGAGTGGGTGACCATGTATCCAATACAATAAGATCGTCCATTATTTTATTTTATATTTTTAAAAAGAATTTGTTGCCATCTTAGTAAGATCGTCCATGTATGTATTCCAATACAATAAAAAAGAATTTGTTGCCATCTTAGTAAGATGGCCCATGTACTTGGTGGTTTTAACAATTGGTTTGAGTCCACACATTAATATCTTGTATCAAAATCTTGTAAGGTCAAAACTCAATGTTTCCTATTAATGAATGCAATAAGTGTATGCCATCTCATTTGACCTTATCACCATTTTCGATAATCCTAAAGATTGCTAAGTTTCAATTCTAGTCCAACCTACTTCCTCTTGGGGAACAAGAGTGATTGGATTCATTTTTAGCCTTTAGGCCCATGGAAAGGTAATTTTTATCTTATTATGCATACATTGCTAATTGCTAATGGAAGAAACAATTTTAGGTGAACCTTTAACTACATATTAAGATATTGATAAACAAACAAAATAAGGGACAAGTCCACTTCCAAATAAACAAAATTGGTTTCTAGAAATTAAAACATTTTTTATGGTTTCAACCTAGTTAAGAATAATCATAATTAAGAATGATCATAATTGCAAAGGAAGGAATAATAAGTGTACTCACTTTACTCAAATACAAAGAAACATTAAATCTAACTCTTTTATTGAAAAGGTTTCATCCTTAACAGAGAAGACTTAAGATATACATTAAATCTAACTCTTTTATTGAAAAGGTTTCATCCTTAACAGAGAAGACTTAAGATATTGTGCCATAGTCATCCACCATAATACAAAACTTTTGTACACTTTTTTATTGAAAAGGTTTCATCCTTAACAAAGAAGAATTGAGGTATTGTGCCATAGTCATCCACCATAATACAAAAAAAATTGTACATTACACTTTTTTAATGCAATTGAACATGAAGTAGTCTTTAGTTATCAACCATAATAAACAAACGACTTGTGTGCATTTTACTCTCTTAATAAACTAGAATAAGAAGCAACTTTGATTCAAGTTTTTTCTTTAATCGCTTTCTAGACATGGGTTTTCCATTTATTATTTTTCTCATTCTAATTCTAATTTATAAGGGATTCTCTTTGTTAGGATATTTAGACACTAAAAGTTAATAAAATTCAATTTTGTATAAATTAATATTAGGTCAACATGTGTTTTTAGTGTGTTTCTTTAGTGTACATTTGTATTTTACTAATCTAACAATCTCAATCATGTCCTAAACATGAGTGATTCGATGATTCAAATATCTCCTTGATCTTAATGACACTTTATATATGGCTTAACACCCAATTGGTTTATATTTAAAGAGCATGGAGGGTCAATTGTCAATAATCAGTTATGAGAGATGACCATGTACTCTATTCTTTTTTTCATTAATCAATTGCCTCAAGTGGCCATGTTGGTTAGGGTCATGGGTTGTTTCCCTCTTTGATGGTTTCAACCACGTAGACATTATTGTATTAATCTTTGATATGTGTGTTTGATCATTTGTCTTAAGGTATTTGACTTGTGTATCAGATACACCCTATTTTTTAACATGGTATCAAAGCTCATATGAATATTTACTCTCATTGTTGATCGAGATCTTAAACATATGTCACTACATGAAACTAAGGAATTATAGTTTCCATCATTTATGAGAATTTTTGGGTTGAGTGAACTACTCCATTCCATCCAAAGCATCATTTTCATCTTGGAACAACTTTTATTTCATGTGAATTGACTTTTTTTTACCGAATTTATGGTCATTTCTCTTCAGTGATTCGATAAGGTAGTGAAAAAAAATATTTATAAAGTTTATTTAAAACAATTTCATGTAATTGTTCTTAGTTTATTGTTTTATTCCTAACACAAATTCACCATCTACAAAATATATTTGCAGTGCACCTCGAGCAATATAGGAAAACCATAAACGTATTCAATTAATTTGTCTAATATGTTTGATAATTAAATATTAATTGCTCCGAGAGTTTTGGTCTTTGACAGGGTTTTTTGTTTGTATGTGGTATTCATCACTAGTTTATTGTGCAATTTTTTGAGATTTGTGCGTGAGATTTATCAACTTCTACATGTGAATTGGTTTCTCTTTGAATAGTTCAAGTCTTCATACGCCTCAATTTGCATGTGGTTGTGTGATTTTCCTCTCATTACATGATGTCTACATTATGGCTATGTACAGTAACATGCTTCTCCTCTCAATTGTTGTCTACTTTTAGTTTCCATTGGATTGAAATCACACTCCATTTGGTACAACGTTTATTGGATAGGTCAAACACACTTTTGGGTTCTCCATTTCTTGAAGAATCTTCCTAACACACGGGCCTCGATTCCTAGAGACCATGCCCCCTTTTTGGGAATGTAACCCCTTCTCCATTTTTATTATATTAACACTTGTAAAGGATGTATGAAGGGTATCTTATTATTAACCTAATCATGAAAACAAATCACCCTACCATGTGAATTGTATCACAAATTTCCAAGTGGTTGGCACACAACATGAGAAAGTGTCACTTCATCAGTGCACATATCAAGATAGTGCCACCTTCGTTGCATGAAAATCAATTTAGACACATGTAACCTAGTCAATAGTGTTAATGATTTGTTTCCATGTCAATGGTCCAGTATCCTACCATGTGGCACTCTCATAGTATACCATATGTCCCTCATGGGGGGGGGCATATCCATTGGTGATTTGGAATTTAAATGTGATTTTCAAACTTGTAAATTCATCATCCAAAGTATGTTTGGATTATGATTTTTTTTTTCTTTTCTAATTTTTTTTTTATCTATGAATGGGTGTGGTTCATTGCTATAGTTTTTACTATTTTCATATTTTTTTTTATTTTTTTTTTGTACTAGGGGAATCGGTAACAACGGCAGTATCGTACTCGCGTGACACGGGGTCGAATCCTGCCGGCTGCCTTATAACCCCTAGGGAGAAACGCACAGCCCGCAAGCACGCCCTCCAAGTAAATCGGGGTGAGAATCGACCTTGAGACCTCATTTTACATAGTTCCTTCCATTTACACGGCACTTGCCAATCGGTCTACACCCCTGCGGGTATTTTCATATTATTATAGTGTACATTTTATATAAATTTCCCTCTAACCCTCATTTTTTGAACTTCCAAGAGGCATAACTTATGTATTTGGGCATCATTTTTAGTGTCATTTTTTTAAGTGCTTAGTTTTTCAATCCCTTTCAAACTGAGTAGTTAATTTGTAGTTTTAAAGACATGTTACTTTCAAATTGTAATATGGCTACTTCAAGTGATAGCATGCTTACATATACAAATTATTTCTCTTGGAAATCCAATATGGAGGATTTTCTAATAAGGGATTTTACCAAGTCACCTTGGGAACAAAAGTCGTCCCCATGGAAACATTGAAGAGAGACAAATGGGACAACCGAAATCATCCAACGCATGGTCTCCTAGGGTTCTCAAACTCAAATGAATTGAAGTTTCATCTCTAGGGGATTGATACTCTCAATGCAACTTGGATAAAGTTGGAAACTATATTTGGTAAAGACAACCAGATTTGAGCCGATTATCTTGAAAATCAGTTGATTTCTTTGAATCCTAATGATTTTAGTTACAACGAATATTTTCTTTTGAATTTCAAGATGCTTAGGCTCTCACTTCTTGATTGTAAAATCAAGAAAGAAGATGATCAACTAATTTTTTCTATTATTTCTAAACTTGGACTTGTTTATTATGTTTTTGTATCCACCTTTCACTCTACTATAGAGGCCTATCTTAGTGAAGGTACAACCTATAAAATAAATTATTTTGAAACCTCATGATTCTCTAGTTCGAGAGCAAGATAAGATATTGCACCTTGTAATGATAATTCCTTCAAGCACCTCTAACAAGACCTTAGTGCAATAATATAAGCAATGCCCCAAGCATCCATCGAAGAAACATCCTCACCCTAGTCCCCCGTATGGGGTGACAAGTGGCATTGAAGTGGGATCCAGGTGGCGCCAGGAAGCGTAGGGAGCTATTAATCCCTACCGCCAGCCTGCCATCCCCCTAGCTTGAATGACTCTCATTCACTGCGATTCAATGAAGGCACCTCAAGGAAATTTAAGTGAGCCATGCGTGAACCAGGCCAGGTGTACCTGCACTAGGCTTGCAGTCACCTCGGCCCTCATGGCTCCTGCTCACGTCAATTCACAAGGATTTATGGAAGTTGGAATCACAGACCATTCTCGCATTCCTCCATGGCATTTAACTCGTCTGCTCCTTAGCCTTCTTTGGATCCTCCACATCCTTTCTGCTTTGTGCCCATCCTCGCCTTCTCTGGTTCCACTCTTCCAAGCTAGCAACATGCCCATGGAACGAGGAAAGTCCAGGTAAGGCCCATTGTATTACAGTGCCTATACTAGATGCAATCGTTTTCCCCCTACCCAACTCGCTCTCGTCATCACCAGTTGTCTCAGGGAAAACTAGCCCCCCACCCCAATTCCCACAATTGACCTTGGCAGTGGCCCTCTCATGGCAATGTCCCCCTCCGCTCAACCATAGCCCTGAAATTGACCCTCCTAGAGCTCACCCTCCATACCATTTCTATGGCACTGGTTCTTGCATGGTGGAGGAAGAAATTCCCCCTAGCTGGAAAGTGGCCACTCCCTTGAAAGAAATAGCAGTGATGGACACGGAACGGGACGCAGTGGACAGATGCAGGGGATGCAGCTAAAGCAATGGATGTAGCTGAAGCAGTGGACGCAGCGGAAGAAATGGACGCAGATATGACAGAGGAACCACCTCTGCCGACCCCAATTCGATTTGCAGAGGAGCACATTCATCTCATCTTTGAGTTGTGGAAAAAAATCGATGAACAGTCCCACATACAGAACTTCTTGGGACAGTGCTTGGACCTATTGATGGACGTGATGATGGTTGCTCCAGCTAGAAAAATATGTCCAACCTGTGGACAATTCTTTTTCCCAGCCTATAGCGCCCAAGTTCAGCCGAGTTCAAGCTAGCTCCCAAGTTTTATGGTTTCTTTTTGCTTTAGTCATTTCTGTAGAGAATTAAAATTCTCTATCATGCTTTGAAAGATAGTCGGCCATGGCCACTGCACAATAGAACATTCTGATCTTTTTTGTCATAATCATTTTCAGTTACAGTCTGAGATACGTTTGATGGCCACCTATCCCGGTTTCCCTGTTGTGGCGAGGCAGGTGACAGAATAATTTTTTTGTATTGACACGTAATTATGTGAATATAATTTTAGTGCTCTTTTATTTACAAAAAAAAAAAGACATCCTCACCCTAGTAAAGAAAACAAGTGTGAAAAAAACCATGAGCCTTTTCCTACTCCTAATGTTGATAAAGGAGTTAAGATAAAAGGAAAGAAGTCTAACAAGCGTTGAAATTTGTGTGGGTGAGATGGTCATCAAGAGTCATGTTTCTTCAAGAAGATGGAATCCTTCAAATTAGTGATGAAGAAGAAAAACCTCTAGTTATATAACTCTTCCTCTCATTCCTCAAAAGGGCATGCTCTTTATGTTTTTGGTTTTTCTTTCAAAGAACCAAATTCTCGTTCTTCAAATAATTGGAATCTTTATTCAATATCTTCTTAGCATATGGAAAACCATTTTTATGCTCTTAAATAATGCAACACCAAACAAAGATGTGTTACTAATGATAGGCCTCTAGGTGTTGTAGGACTAGGAATGATTTAGCTAGAATATGACCACTTTAATGATGTATAGTGTGTTTTTAGTCTCTCTTGCAATTTTCTTTATAATTGTAAAATCACTCATTATAGTGAAAGAAAAAACATGGTGTGGAGTTCCTTATTAGTTGAAATTGAATATTCAAAGAATAATAGACATAAATATAACTATGGAAGAAAATAAACATAACCAGAATTTGGAAATAACAATAATAGGTAAACATTTGTTGACCTTCAAAATTGAGAACGATGTTCACTTGCCTCTTCGAGGGGAAAACCTTCAACTGAGTAGAGCTCCAAATACAATAATATTCATTTGGAAACTAATTTCATGGATTCCACTACTATATAGTTTCTAATTTACCAAAATCCTAACCACCTAGTGGACCTCCATTAATGAGGCCTCAACCACTAACTAGTGGACCTTGTTTACTGATGTCACTTACATTTATTGATTTCTCACTCTACTACCTTAAGGGCCTTATTTAGTAAATATAGCCTCAATATGTTAAGTAAAAAACTATTCTCTTAATTATTGGGGTTAGGGTGGGGCCCTAAAATGCCCTCCCCCTTACTAAGAAGTGTTTTCATCAAATAGGAGATGAGGAAATTAGTTGAGAATATTTATGGGTTCCCATTCAACATCTCCAGGTTGTGTGTCCTTCCATTGGATCAAAACTTCCTAGATAATGCACTAGTGAATAAAATGCTTATGTTTGTCCAAAATGGTCACAGGTTGTAACTAAATGGAACCCTCCTCATCTAGTTCAGGAAGGCTAGTTTGAACACTACAATTGAACTATAGTACTTTCTTTAAGTAGGGTGCATGAAATACTAGGTGGAGCTTAGAGTGCCTAGGAAAAACTAATTTGTAAATCGCCAGGCATGTATGTTTGAATATAGTATAGGGTCCATAAAAATTAGGGGATAACTTCTAGTGGCTCTTCTCTTTGAGTAATGTTCACTTATAGGGTTGGAGAGAGAATAATTATTTATCCCCTTCTTCAAAGTGGCATTCAAAGTGATGTTGATTATCTTGTTTCTTCATGTGATTGTAGGTAAATAGCAAATTCCTAGTATCACAAATAATGAAGGAATTACATTTCATGTGTTGTAGAAGCAAGGGTTTGCAAGGTCCTAATGATAAAGGAGTGTAAAGTGATATATAT
This sequence comes from Picea engelmannii, assembly GCA_009831015.1. Lineage (NCBI taxonomy): Eukaryota > Viridiplantae > Streptophyta > Pinopsida > Pinales > Pinaceae > Picea > Picea engelmannii. The sequence continues at coordinate 269,672 of ML791667.1, forward strand.
CTCTAATATACCAAAGGGTTTCCAACAATAGTGCTTGGAAAAATATTTCATGGCACTAGATAAGCAGGATAGACCATACCCTTATTTGTACTACTTGATTCCCTAGTACATGAGGTTGATTTTCTCAGTGCACTATACTAATAGGATGGACGATAGGATTATGTAAGGTTGGTTTCATGTGTGCCTAGGGGGATTCCAATATACCCAAGGGTATGTGGAAGACAAATCCATATACATTTGTTATCTTATGGAAAACAAAACTACTTAAAGGGTTACCAACATAGATTACAAGGGTGTCCAACCAGGTGACATCACTAGTATATTTGTGTGTATTCTTCCTAACTACATGTTTACCACTAAATGATAAATATGTGTGTTATTTAAGGACATCAAAATCTCTCTCTCTCTCTCTCTCTCTCTCTCTCTCTCTCTCTCTCTCGTGTGTGTGTGTGTAATTTGAGCATGTGATAGCACAGGAAAGTTATCTAACACCACTTGCAGTGTTCCTTGTTAGCTAAAACAAAATATTCAAAGAAAAATACACAAAAATATAATAGAAACAATAAAAAAAAACATAATTTTGAGATAACAATAGTAAGAAATTTTTTATTGATATTTAGAATTGAGAGAAATATCCACTTGCCTCTTCGAGAGGGCAATCTCCAATTCAAAAGATATCAAAATACAATAATATTCACCTGGAAACTAATTACATATCTTCTACTACTATATATAGTTTATTATTTGTTGAAATATTGTAACTTCGAAGAATATTCTACATGAGAGAGTTGAATAATATTATTATATTATATTTAATTAGGCCCTATTGTGCCTTAGTAAAAGTCGACCCTATTGTGCCTTAACAGTTAATTGTAAATTAAGAGAGTAAAGTGACAGGTCAGACCAGACCTAATTATAGGTTGGCCAAACCATTATTTATAAGAGAGGCGAGTGCCTCATTCAGACACACATACACACCTAGCTTTGCAGTGCGCAAGTCTTGGAGGAGAAGCTATTGCAACTAGGGGTGACGTCGAGGAGGGTTTTGGGTCTATCTCTTGGTATTTCTTGGTCAAGTGGTGCGCTACTCTTCCTAGTGAAGGAGTAGAGGAGGATCGTCTATTCAATTTCTGGTATATCTATATTGAGGAAGTTTTGTTGGGTTTTCTTCCCCATGAGGGTTTCCCAGGATAATCTACGTGTCTCTATTGTTTCTGTGATTGCCTCTCTTTTAGTGATCTTATTTATGCAACTAATGTGATAAATGATTATAATAATAAATAACAATTGTAACTACTAGCTATATAAGTAAAACTTCAACATGGTATCAGAGTAGGCCTGAAAGATACCAACTCACAGTTTATAAAGAAGTGGCTATCCTCAGTGCACCCTCTCCAAAATTCAATTTTCAATGTTGCAATTGCTGCAAAAATAGGGTTTCTGCACAAACCCTAAAAGTGATGTGTTTACCTTTGTTGGAGGATGTTGGTGAAACTAACATCACCTAGGATATTTCCCTAGGAGGGCGCATCTAGTCCCTGGATCAGAATTCCGAAATTCAAAGTTTGAGGAATTAGGGTTTCCTCATCAACCCTAGGTTGTAGTTGCAGTTACAGTACCAATTGCAATTGCAGTTGAAGTATCATTTGCAGTGCCAATTCATTTGTTCCAGTTCCTTCATTCCATTTGTAACACCAGTTGCAGTGCCAGCACCAGTTGTAGTACCAGTTGCAGTGAAAGTTTATGTGAATTGTTGGGACTAACTTTTATTGTCCTAGTGCGCCTCACCCTAGAAAATCTCCAGCTGACTTTAAATTACAATTTGAAGAACCTTTGAAGTTTTAAAGGTTTATTATTTATTGTTGTTGTTGTCGGATGGTGCCACTACATGTCGATAGTATCAGAGGTATGTACTTACATATGTTTAAATTGTATCATTATTCTAAAGGGTATTTTCATGAGAAATGATATTTTGTATAAACAACAATCGTAGATACAGAAGGATCTCAAATCTAACACATTCAAAATAACAATGCACCCCAGGTTTCATTAATTTGATATGCCTCTATTTGTTATGGCATTATTGTGATCTTGTGAACATCTAGGTTGTATTTTGATCTGTTGAAGTTATGACCATCATACTAATCATTGGTCAAATTTAAATTCAAAGTATTAGATTGATTAAAATTGAGATTATAGAGTTTATTATATAACCCAATTTTTATGTCAAGAAAGCACATTATCTTAGTAGAGAGGACAAGTTCAAGAAAATACTTGTCATTTTGAGTGAAGGAGACTCGAAAGAAAAGCAACACACTCATTCTTGAGGAAAAGACTCCAGGTTCCAAGTTTGATTAATTAAGTTGATAAGATTAAAATTTGCACATGCCAATTTGATAACAACCTCATTAGAAGTAAACATTATAGTTGTGATAGCAATCTTTGAAAAGTTTTATACTTGGTAGCATGTGATCACTATTGATATAAATGATTATTGTAATCATTTACTAGATATAACTAACATCTTTTGTAGGAGAAACTTCTTTTTTTTTCCAAGTTACTATGGAGGAATTATTGATCACAACAATAGAAGAGATTTGCTCTCATTTCTTATTATTGTATTTCTTACTTTTTACCCTTGTGTTAGGCAGGTCACGAGTTATAGCTCTAAAGGAGCTATTGTGATTATTGTTCTCTCTATTGTTTTATTATTATTATAAAGAGTATTATTCGTGTCTATTGTTTCTCCCTTGTTGTTCTTGTTTCGAGTAGGTCACAGGTGATAACCCTGAGGGAGCTATAGTGATGATTGCAGGAGGCAATATATTAGATGAGACATGGAGCATATTATACAAGTTGTATATATGACTGTATACATCCAAATACCGAATAATAAGAATAAGAAGTTACTTTTGCTAGATATAAAACATCTCATAAGGAGACAAATCATAAGGAGTTGGAGGCTCCAAAGATGAACAAACATTATAATAGAACTCATAGTAGACTTGGTCAATGGATAATGAAATCACCTTGACAGGAAGCAGAATTTGTTTGAATTCTAACTCAACTTTTCATATTAAGACTTGGTATTCAACACCAAGTATATCCTACAGAGTCTCTGAAGTTTTTTTAGACTCAGAAGAAATCAAGGCTCAGAGGGAGAAGAAAAAGTTAGTAGAGCCAGAAGGGCCTACCCAGAACCATTGCAGTAACCAAGAAGAGATCAATATGGTCCTGTGACACTTTGCACGATGAAAATCCATATAGAATTGACAAACAATATCATGAGAAGCGGATGGCTCCATTAGTGGTGAGGCAGAAGGCCCCACCAAGTACTAGCTCAGAAGGAAGCTAGAGTTCAAAGGGCATCAACCCTCACGATCCATTAAGGAGGAGCAGCCTCCCCGAGACCATTCATAGAGATGCATAAGCCTAATTTTTTTCCAGAGAATTCTCCCAGCAAGAGGGAGAAGACTATGATGAGACACTTGCTCCAGTAATCTTAAAAGTAAATATAGAACCAACACATGATTATGTAGATTGAGTTGTAGCTGAGAAAGTGTACTAGGTTGGTACAATATGATGTGAAAATTTGGTTTGGAGTACGAGACATGAAGACTCATGTCTGCAAGTTGAAGCAAGATCCAAGAGATTGGTATGGCAGGATTGATAGTTTTCTGATGAGCTTGGGCTTTACCAAGAGTAAATTTGATCCCAACCTTTACTTCAAAATTGAGAATGATGGATTAGTTATATTGTTGTTATATGTGGATGAATTATTCTTGACAAATGAAGAAAATCTCATCACAAATTGTAAGAAGAATCTTGTCGTTGAATTTGAGATGAAAGACCTAGGCTCGATGCATTATTTCTTAGGTATTGAAATTTGGAAGAGACCAGAGAAGATCTTCCTTAACCAAGGGAAGTATGTAGTTGAAATACTAAAGAAGTTTGGCATGTTGGAATGTAAATTCATGGCCACACCCATGGAGACGAATTTGAAGCTCCTGGTTGATACTTCGTCAATGTTAGTTGATGATACTCTATACAAACATATTATTGCTTAGTTGATGTATCTGACGAATCCCAGGAACAATATATGTTTTGATGTGAACACCTTGAGTCAATATTTGGTGGAGCCCAAACATGTTCACCATGTAGCTGCAAAGCATGTGATGAGATACCTTAAGGGTACGTTGGACTATGGCCTTTGTTATACTAGAGATTGTGACTTCAGATTGTATGGCTATACTAATTCAGATTGGGATGGAAAAGATTAAGACAGAAAAAGAACTTCAAGATGTTGTTTCAATTTGGGGTCATCCATGACTTCGTGGAAAAGCAAGAATAAATCTAGTATTTCTCTCAGTACGATAGAAGCAGATTACATTGCAGCATGTTCCTCCAGTTATGAATCCATATGGCTTTAGAAGTTATTAACAGGTCTATTTGACCTAGAGATGGATGCTACCATTATATTTTGTAACCAGAGTTGCATAAAGATGACAGAGAACCCAATGTTCCATGACAAGACGAAGCATATTGAGATATGGTACCACTACATTCTTGATATGGTACAGAAGGGAGTTGTGAAGCTCCAGTATGTTGTCACGTATGAGCAAGTTGCAGATGTGTTGACTAAGCCTCTATTTCATGTGAAGTTTGAGTAATTTTGAAACAATATTGGTGTAGTCCGAAAGGACCTCCCTCGAAAGGGGGAGTGATGTTGATAATACTATGGTATCCTGACCAACAGCGGGTAGCTCAGTTAGGATTTTATATCCTAAGGGACTAATCATCCCTGGGAATATCCCAAAGGTCCAGTAAGGACAGTCTGTCAGAGTACCTGCGCATGTATATGTCAGCTACGGTCAGTAGTGGTAGCTCAGTTAGGATTTTATATCCTATGGAATCTTATGGTTCCTGGGTAGATCCTGAAGGTCCGGTAAGGACGGTCTGTGAGAGTACCATAGATGTTGGTGTTGATGCACCTACCTCATTATGTTGCCACATATAGATGTTGATGTTCCAACTTCATGTTGTTGATGATGATGATGTTATTCCAGCTTCATTTTGTTGATGATGTTGATTTTCCAGCTTCATGTTGTTGTTGATGATGTTGATGTTCCAACTTCATGTTGATGATGATGATGATGTTACTCCATCTCCGCACTACAAATGATGATGATGTTCAGTTTCTACTGATGTTGATAATGAGAAAAACTTATGATGACCTATAGTTATGATCGACAATGTTCTTGATGTTGATGATGGTGTCCTCTCCTCTTGGTGATGTATTGATTCTAGTCAGTTGTTATTAATGTTCTTAGTAGAATACCCTTCTTGTTAAGGGGGAGTGTTGAAATATTGTAACTTCAAAAAATATTATACCTGAGAGAGAGTTGAATAATAGTATTATATTATATGTAATTATACCCTATTGTGCCTTAGTAAAACTCGTCCCTATTGTTCCTTAACAATTAATTGTAAATTAAGAGGGAAAAGTGACAGGTCAGCTCAAACCTAATTATAGGATGGCCAAACCACTATTTATAAGAGAGATCAGTGCCTCATTTGGACACACATACACACCTAGCTTTGCAGTGTGCAAGTCTTGCAGGAGAAGCTGATGCAACTGGGGGTGACATCAAGGAGGTTTTTTTGTCTATTTCTTGGTCAAGTGGTGCATTACTCTTCCTAGTGAAGGAGTAGAGGAGGATCTTTTGTTTGGTTTCTGGTCTATCTAAATTGAGGAAGTTTTGTTGGGTTTTCTTCCCCATGAGGGTTTCCCAGGATAATATGTGTGTCTCTATTGTTTCTATGATTGCCTCTCTTTCATTGATCTTATTTATGCAACTAATGTGCTAAATGATTATAATAATAAAGAAGAATCGTAATTGTTAGTTGTATAAGTAAAAATTCAACATTATTGACCAAAATCCTAGCCAATTGGTGGACCTCCATTAATAAGTTCTCGACCACTAAATAATGGACCTTCTTCAATGATGTAATGTACTTAACCAACAATATTAGAAAAATATTAACAAGATTTGGAGAAATTAAATGTGGAAAACCAAATACAAGTGAAAATACAATTAAAACTACATAATTATAACCCTTGTATTAAGACCTCCAAAAGAGTTAGAAATGTTCTTAGGCCTCTTTGAGGGGGAAACATCATATGAGAAATATCCAATTATAACAACTTCACTTCACAAAACATTCCATATCTTTCTAGCTCCATAAATGGCTTATTAATAATAAAAAAACCTAGCTACTTGTGGTCCCATAATTAATGGGCACCAACCACCTAGTGGGCCTTATTTAATAAAGATGTCTCTTTTTGCATTAACTATTGATTAGATATCTAATGGGACTTATTCAAAGAATATGGTCTTGTACATTAAATGACTAACTACTAAGTACCCAAAGTAGGGAGGTTAGGCTAGACACATTTAACCTCTGTATAAAATCATTGTTGGTTCCCAAGTGGCATCTTTTGGTTTCATATCTTTCCATTGAATCAAAACTTATTGGAAGGTGCACAAGTGTATTCAATGCTCTCTGGTGGCTAATATTACTTTCGACTAAAGGAAAATGGACCCTTCATCAAGTTCTGTAAGGTTGGAATGAACTGAACAATTTAACCTCATGATCTTCTTCAAACAAGACACATGAAACAATAGAGGGATATTGGAGTGGGTTGGAAGAGCCAATTTGTAGGTAACTTGTCCAATGCATTGGAGGATATGATAGGGTCCATAAAATTTTAGTGTGAGATTCTAGTGGAATTTATCTTTAGGTGAGATATGCCTATAAGGTTAAAGGTGAAGAAACACTAAGTTCCTTTATACAAAATAATGCTTAGAATGATGTTGTTCAACCTATTACTTCATGTGATTTTGATCCATCACTAGAGTATCCTTAAGTGTGTGGAAAATGGCCTCTCTAGTTTGCAGCATGCCATCTATTACTTGAACCTTGGGTGTGCACAGTAAATACAAATCCATTGAAGGTTTTTTTTTTCCATAGACAACTTCATATGGTGTCATTTTGGTAGTGCCATGATAAGTGGTATTGTACTACCATTCTTCTAGGAGTAGCCATCGTTCTCATTGGTGCTACCAATCTAAAGCAAAGAATTTCAAATAGGTTTCCAAGCACTTGTTGACCACTTTGGCTTGAGCATCAATTAAGAATGATAAGTTGTGCTCATGTTCAACTAGGTACCTAGAGTTCAAACAACTCCTACCAAAATTTGTTGGTGAATGTGGGGTCACAATCCAAGAAAATGAAAGTGGGCATACCATGTAAATTAAAAATCTGATCCGTGCAAAATTAGACAATTGTGGAAGGTGTAAATGGGTGTGGTAAGGCACAAAAGTGAGAATAATTAAAATGGAATTCAAATGCCACCATGGTGACTATATTATTTCTTGTTGTTAAAAGGCATACTATAAAATCCATAGAAATTTCAGTCCAAATAGTGGATGGTATCAGTAGTGGTTGTAATTCCTTTGGAGCCTTAATTATCTCCCCCTTTTTCCATTGATAGGCATGACATGAGGCTACAAAATTTTGGATGTATTTTTTCATTCTTTTCCAAAGAAAGATCACTTAATGTTTCATAAGTTTTTTGAAATCTAGAGTAACTTGTATTAGGATATGAATGCAACTCCTCTAACACCCCGGGTTTCAAATTTGAATTATGTACCAAAAAAATGTGCCCTTTATACTTCAAGGTATCTTGTTACCAAGTGTATCCGTTAGCTAGATCTGGTTCCTCTTGAATCATCTTGATGATTTGAACCACTAAGTCATTGGTCCTCCATCCTTGATGGTCTTTTATGAACCAATTGAGCATAGGTAAGGATAAAGACATTAGAGAACCATCCTCCTCATATTTCCAAGACAAAGAATCCACCATCACATTCACTTTTCCTTTTTTATATATGATCTCATAATCGTACCCAAGCATATTAGTGACCCACTTGGGATGATCCTGGAATGACAACCATTGTTCCAAAAAATAATTTGAACTATGATGATAGGTTTTGATTGGAAATGCCACCCAATGAGATGCAAGCACCATGGATCAATAGCATGAAGGATGGCCATCATCTCTTTATAATAGGTGGATATGCCTAACTTCTTTCCACAAAATTGTTTATTAGTGAAGGCTAGGGGGTGTCCTTTTGCATTATCATTATTCCCAAACCTTTACCCAGAGAATCGCATTCCAAAACAAAATCCTTGGTGAAGTCAGGAACTGTTAAGATGGGTGTAGTACACATGGCATCCTTTAAGGTTTAGAAGGCTTACTTGATAGGCTCAGTCCATACAAAGGAATTTTTTTTTAGTAGAGTTTTTAAAGAGATAACAATTTTCCCATAATTGCTCACAAAAATTCTCTAGAATCCTGTCAATTGTGAGAAACCATCTAATATTTTTAGAGTCTTGGTTCATGGCCAATCCTACATAGATGCAATATTCTTGGGATCAACTCTCTCCCTATCCTAATTAATGATATGATGCAATTATTCTACCTTTAAATAACCAAAAGTTCATTTAGAATGTTTGAGGAACAATTGGTTCTCACATAGGAGTTGTATGGTTTTATCCACATTCTACACATGTGCTTCTAAGGTTTTTCTATATACAAAGATATCGTCAAAGACTACCAACACAAAATTGCACGGGAAAGGTTGAAAATGCTTGTTCATGAGGTTTTGAAAGATGGATGGTGCATTGCAAATCCCAAAGGGCATCACTAAGATCTCATAATGGCCTTCATTGATGCATAAAGTTGTTTTAGGAATATATGCCAAATTCATATTTTTTTGGTGTTAGCTTGAGTGAAGGTTTCATTTAGTGAAGAATTTGGCACCATGAAGCTCATCTAGGAGATCATCAATTATTGGGATGGGAAATTTGTCTTTTATGGTCAACTTATTGAGAGAATAAAAATTTAGACATGTGCAAATTACCTTCTTTCTTTAAGACCATGACCAATGGTGATGATTAAGAGATAGTACTTGGACATATGATCCCTACCTCATAGTTCCCCAATAATATTTTTGATTTCATTATTCTAGGAAAAAGGGTGCCTATAAGGACACCTATTGGGTGGTTGACTATGAAGAATTAGTGGAATAATATGGCCATGATCACCTTGTGAAAGGGTTAAGCCTCTAGGCATGTCATATACATGTTGAGATTTAGCCAAGACCATATACAAATTAGGGTGAATATCCCATGGGGGGCTATCCATGACTTGGATGGCATGGTATTAGGATATAACACTTGAGTGGTATCTCTTTAGGAGCTTATCCACATGATGAGAACTAACAATTTCAAGGGAGGAAGACTTGATCTCTATGAGGCTTTGTTCACGTGCATTGTTTTTGAAACTCATGTATAATTCCCTGAAATACATTGTAATATGACCAAAAGTGTGTAATCATTTAGTTTCAAGAACCACATTGCAGCCTACCATTTCAATAGCAAACATGTTGGATCTGAGCTAATACCCCACCCAGCCACCCCCCCTCATTTCAATTTTGATGTTCTCACACTTAGCCCCACATTTCATCATACCACCATTATCTATCATAAATTGGAAATTTTGCACTTCATGGACATAACAGTGGGTTTCTTCTACCACTTTATGATGAATAAAATTATGGGTGTTTCCACTATCAATTAACATAACCACTTTAGGTTCTTGATGTAGTGAAATAGCTTTAGGATTTGGGGAGCTAAAATACCTAAAAAAGTATGGAGGGAAACTAGGGATTCCATTTGAGGTAGCTCTTGGGTGCGTTCATGTTCGGGGGGAGGTGTAGGTTTTTCTAATTCCAACTCTGGGTTGGCTTCATCGTAGCTTTTCTCTTGGTGGTTATGTTGAGACACATCAATTTGAAATAATTTTCGTTCCATACATTTATTCCCTACAAAATATTTCTCATCACAATTATAGAAAATGCATTGGTGTTTGACCATTTTCATTAGGGACAACATGTGGACTTTCAAGCACTAAGAAGGAGGGGAAATGGTTGTAGATGCCATAGGATGACGAGGGAGAGAAGAGATAATATTTTGACCTATGCATTTAGCATTGTTTGTGCCTCTAAATCTCATTGAGAGGCCTCCAACCAGGTAGCAAGATGTTGCATTAGGACTTATGCTCTAATTTCATCCTTGAGACCAATGATGAAGCATTATTTAAAGGAATCAGTCAATATCTTTGTGCAAATTGTTGAGAAAATATGATATTAAGTATTTGACTATGCTTGTTTATCGCAACTTAGTTAATATTCCCAAGTAGTGATGGTATCTATCAAAATGAGAACATATGGCTTTCATGAACTATCTCCAAGCAATGCAACCTCCATATACGTTCTTATGTTAATGCCACAATTTCCATCTTTCTAGGTCCAAGTATAATACTCCCACTCTATGTTTCATCACGTCATCAATAATACCATGACGGGAGAAATAATGTTCCATCTACTTTGGGATATCTATGCCACATATTTTGTTGAGTTTCATGGAAATGTAAGTCATAGTTATGCCCTCCAGCATTGGAGGAATCACCCCTGTTTGGTTGCTCTAGTGAGTCATATTGAATATCTTTGCCTTTGATGAGGATAGCTAAATTATCAATCTGGGACTCAAACTTAGATTTGAATTTGGTGACTTGGGTGGAAATATTGTTGGTGAGCTTAAATTCAAGCTACTTGATCTTTTCATCTAAAGCAGTGAGCCTATAATCCATGGTTGTGGAGATAATTTCAATCATGGGTCCTTGGGTCCACAAATAAGGTTACTGGAGAGTTGTATCAATGAAATCAATGCCTCACAAGGAGTATATTAAGATAAGTCACCCAAACTTGTATCATTGGGTCGGCTAAAAAAAGGTTACTAAAGAGTGGTACCATTGCAATCAGTGCAACACAAAGAATCTTTTGAGATGGGAATATTTTTTTCTTAGTCCTACTACCTACCCCAGACAAGCCCTAGTGGTCAATCTCCATGGATTACATGTCAATTTTTTCCTCCACTGAGAATGGTAACAATTGTGTCTTTGTGGTTGTCGATCAATTCTCTTAGATGACCATTTTGGCACCGTGTAAGAAGAGTATCATAGCTTAAACCAATACTAAGTTCCTCTTTGACCATGTTTGGGTTCATTTTGGGATACCACGGACCATTATTTTATATAGGAACAACAGATTCATCAATTCCTTGCGGTCCATCATGTGGTCTCTAATGGAAACCAAGCTAATCAAATCGACTACCTTCCACCCCCAAATAGATGAAAAAATAGAAGTGGCCAATAGGATGATTGTGCATATCCTATGCATGTATAATTCCAAGAATCCATGTACATGGGATGAGAGTCTTCCATATGTTCATCATAGCTACAAAAGATCCCTCCACATCTTTATTTTCCACAACCCTTTCCAGGTGTGCTTGGGGTTCCAACCATTATCCCCCATTGATGTGGATCTTCCCATTGTAGTTTCATTTGTAGAGTCCTCTTACGCTCAGACTGAGGAATATAGAGAAGCCAAATTTGTTGAATGTATCTAGCACATCCAACAATAGGTTCATGATACCCTATAGAAATCCAATGCCAAATGCATGCAACGACATGACCAACATCGGGTTCCACACAAGTTTCAGGTTGGTGATAAGGTGTGTTTGCATTTGTAGAAAGAGCACCTCGCAAGTCCCCACGGGAAGTTTATACCACTCTGATATGGGCCTTACACCATCACGAATTCTATGGGTAAGAATAATTTTGAATTGAGTATTCCCCTTTTCCTTCTCTTGCACCTAGTATTTAATGTGGAGCTTCTTTAACCATATTTTCCACCCCTATTGAACACTTTGGAGGTGGCTAAGAATTTGGCCCCTACAAAACCCAATCCTGACTATATTGAGTAGGATACAATCGATTGGATCATGGATAACAAGATGAAGGGCACCTTCCAGCAAAACATACAACTCTATCAGGTTGTCAAAGCAAGGCAGCTTCTTCACCATGGCAAGTGGCTAACCAGGAGTCAAATTCAGCAAAATTTTCCCCATTTGATGAGAGAACTTGACGCAATGTGGACCATTACTTCCTAAGGTGGGAGGAATAATATAGATGGACATCTGTGGCCACCCACTTCTTCCACTAACTCAACATGGCTCTCCATCTTGGCAGTTTTTTTTATCTATATTTTTTTAGGTCTTAAACTTTCAAGGCCATTTTGAGGAACTAAATGATGTTTTTTTGCCAATCAGTGGCCTAGGGTTGCCATTTTCTACTCAAACCTACCACCAATTGTACTTATTAGTTAGATATTTCCAAATAGCTACTATGTTCCCCAAATGGATATTGTATGCACAAGTTGCACCCCTAAGAAGTTGACATATCAACTAGACACCTTAGGGCCCACAATCGTTTTGGTGCTTCATCTCCTAGAGTTAAAGTTTTTCATATTTAGGATTTATTGTTTTATGTTAAAAGACCATTTTTAGCCTCTTATAATGTTTTCTTGTGAATGACCATAGTCGACACCTCTCTCTTCAAAGAAAAGCTACCACCATTCTAGCTAGTTTGTATCAATTTTCACTTTACAGTCTTTTCTTATTTCATTCATTAATAAAATTTGGATTTCATTGTATTACAATGCTCTCTGTGATATTTTTGTGTGTATGTTTCCATTCATATTCATACCTTTCTTTTCATTCTCTGTACAATCCAAATCATTGGTATTAGAGAAATCTACTCTTTGGTGTTTCTTAATTCATGTCCCCAATGAGGTCAGGGTATAGGGAGTTGGGTCTTGAGCTAATTTAACTTGAGGAAGACCACTCTCACAGACTCAAGTGGCCTCCCATGGTGGAATAAAATAGAGATGAAGGAGCATGAGATTATGTCAATTTATTTCTTGAGGAATCCGTCATGCAATAGAGGAACATGATAATGAACAATTTTGTGTAGATCCTTCAACGACTACCAACAGTGGTTGAGGCATCTTGAAGAGGCAGCCATTTCATAGGTGTGACTCCCTTCAAGGTACAAGTTAACTTTGGCATTCATTTATTTGAAGGCCAAATAGATGCATATTCTTTGGAAATCTGTTAGAGGGTTATTACTATGTTCAAATTTTTTCCAACATTAAAAATATCGCCTTCGTGCTCCTTAAATCCCCTCCCCACGTCAAATATTGGTGGGAAAGTTTCTAGAAGAGAAAATATGTGTTAATTTTCACATGCAACTCTATGTGACTAATTTTCAAATCTGAAAATTGCTTCCTACTGATCTAACAGTAAAACCCTAGCTATTATCACTAAACAATTTTACACTGAAAATTATTGACTGAAATTATATGCAGTGGAAACACAAAAGATCATAGATGAATCATGAACACTTATGAGACACAATATTTCTATTTTGTAACCTTGTTAACTTCAGAAATTCTAAGGGAAAAACCAACCCTCCCAACCAATACAATATCACCAAATCCGAGGACAACCTTGTCCTCTCAGCCAATATAAATATCACCAAAATATGAGGACAACCTTGTCCTCCAATAACCATACAAATAAGAAAACCAAATCTCAACAAATATCCTGGAAATATGTTTTTCCCACAAATCTACTACAAACCACTTGTACAACCTGTTGATGTCACCTGACAGCCCTGTACAGACTTGCACCTACCCAGGAAGCTCTATATGAATGTACATGATTGTTCCCATTGCAACACATGTATGTACGCAATAGTTCCCACTCCAACCCGCGTACGTATGCGATTGTTCCCACTGAAACCCACGTCCATGCATGAAAACCTATACAGACCCTTTCGTACGACTCACTCCACTCATACAGTTTCTTGCTTCTACGGATTCCTCTCTCTCCCACACGTGCAGTGTGTTTTTCCCTGCCAAGAACAAAAAATAGAGTCTTCAACCCTAGGCCAGATTTTCCATCATGCAGAATTTCCCTTTGTTGAAAACACCAAGCCTCCTAACACAAGTGCAGAATCACTTATGCTAACTCCATCCTTACAATATGAACAAATGTCACAATGACCTCTCTCCTTTATATACAAGTCCAATGAGTGAGTTTAGGCACCCCTTCTAAAATCAACAATTAATTAGAATATTGTATTCCTCTTTGTGGGTGTGACACCCCATCACAAACCCACAAAGCCCATCAACTTGGCCATGAAGCCCTAACCTGATTCTGGGGATGATTTCACTGAAATGAAAGGCTAATATGGTGTCAATGAATATTCCCACATGCCTGACACCTTGGCATCTTGTGGGAATACCTCCCGAAGCTAAAACAAACAACACTCCCTCTTAGCGAGGGAGGTATCCCATCCACCATCATATGGATGTACCTCTATCTCCCACTCTGGAAGTGAATTTGTCTCCTATACCATAGATGCACTCCAATCCTCCTAACTAGCTACTCCCTTTGTCACTAAAGCAGATCCTTCTCTCCATTCCTCTTGAGTGGCTGCATCCTCGATCATTGAAGTAAATCCTATTGTCCAATCTATCTCATTGGTTACTCCCTCCGTGACTAAAGGAAATATTTCTCTCGTGTCTTCCTGAACATCCACCTCCTCTATCATTGTAGAAAATCCTGCTAAAACAAATGAATCCTCCATGGGGGGTACACAACTCCTATAATCCTCCTACCTTTGTACCTCCTATCTAGCCTCCTCAACCCATGACATATGTCTGTCTGTCCTGGAAGATGCCTCTCTCCCACCTGAACCTGAGGGGGAACTCCCTATGAATGTATGACTCGCCCTTTGAGCTAACTAACTCTCTCTGAGATTGGGCTCCTTCTGACTCAGCATGCTCCCTTTGATACCTAACTCTTTCTAAGTCTTCACAACCTCTGGATCCATCTTCTCCCTCTGGACCTGTTGACCTCCTATGAAGTATAATCTACTATGAACAATCCTAGGAGGCTACTCCTTCCAACTGTATCTTGAGGGATGACTCCCTCCAAACTCTAACTTCTTTTGAGCTAACACTACTAGTGGGGATATCTACCTCGTCACTATTGGAGAAACCTACTCCCTCTATGCTAGTGGGTTCAACTGCCTCACCATTGGTGGAGCCACCTACTCCCTCTATGCTACTGGTGGGGCCACCTGCCTCACCACTAGTGCAGCCACCTACTCCTCCTCATCTATATCTCTACTCTTGTTGGCCATAACATGCATAGGCTAGCCCCTAAGCCTATATAGGTTTCCCTCCCTAACTCTAAGAATCACCATTGATTTGAAGCTAGATCATATTGGCACAAACAACACCTATCCCTTTCGAAACAATATGTGGTATCCCTTTCTCTCAAACTTCGAGAATGAGAGAACAATCCTACTGATTTATGGAACCCATAACACATTCGACACCCTCAACACCTCTCATGAATCCAATTAGAATGATACTATACCAAATTCACATATTGCATGCTTGGCTCCCTTTTCAAGCTCCACACACAAGTCTAAGCCAGTGTTTTTGAAAGTTTCAAATAACTCTCATGCACCTTTCATATGGAAAGATGTTCCACTATCCACCAACCAAGTCCCCTAGTTGGAGATTGTACCTAAAAGGGAGGATACCAACAATATCTACCTCTCAAACCTATCTACAACCTCATCAACCTTTGTTGTTGATCTGTGTTGCCTTCTTCCCCTTCCCCTACAGTGTGGATACTGTGAAGCATAATGCCCAAAGTCATGACACTCAAAACATCTGATCTTACTAATATCCTTACTCTGCCTCGGTTCTGAAGATGTTTCTCTCTTGGGAGAAGCCCTTCTTCCTGGAGAACCTCTCCTACCTAGAGAACCTCTTTTTCACTTCCTAGTGCAAGATGCAATGGCATGGTTCTCATCACTACTACTCTTCACCATACCATCCATAACATCCCTGGATACCAATCCGCTCTCCTCCTAGATACAATCATTCCATAGTCTATCAAATTTCAATAACTTGTCTCATACACAGATCTCCTACACAAATGGTTCCCAAGACCTGGGAAGACCTCTCAACACCACATTCACCAACTCAGCATCCTCCACTTTATCACCAATGGCCATAAGTTGATCTCAGATCTATGTAATCTTCATCAGATAATTCACAATCGTGTCCTCACTGGACATCCTAAAAACTTGAAGCTAATGCTTCAAATGTAACTTCCTGCATGTATTCTCATTCTGGTATAGACCTACCATATCATCATACATCTCCTTGGTAGATGTCTTCTCAACAATGTGAGGAATCAAGTGATATTTAAGTTTGATATTTTTATTATGGATTTTATTCAATTTTATTTTTCTTACTTAAATTTTTGGAGTCATTTCACCGACTTTTAAAAGTAATTTATGATGAAAAGAATTTAAATTGTTAAACTAATTAGAGCAAAAAAAAATTCATATATGTAGAGAAAAAAAGTATAATTATTGGTGATTTCACAAACATGTTTAAAGCGTATGTTTAAGCTTTATTAATTATCACCAAATTTTAATAATTCCAAAATGTTAATACAATACCAAAATTAAATTGTTTTGGAGTTTCAATCTCTTTAATGAATTCCGAATCATTTTTAAATATAAGATCCCCATGTTGTCTCTTTTTCTAAGAATAAGATCAACAATTAGTATTATCAACGTCTTTTTTAAATCTATTTTCATACTTAATCTGAAAATATAAAATTGTTTTCATATTTAATAGAACATTTTATCAAGGAGCTAGGGTTTATAAACCATACTAAGGTTTTCAAATCAAAGAGTATACTACGGCTCGATATGTAGTGTACCTGGCCACCTTGGTACCTATGGTGATGGTGAGGTACTGGGAAATTCCATCAATGTCCCTCTGATTTCACCATAAATACAACCAACCTCTGATACTGTACAACAACACCTACTCCATCACACAATTTTACATGCAAAAGTTATGTAAAACACATAACAATTCAGAAATGTATATGTACACAGAGATTCTAACGGCATACCACAAAGTAACAACAAATTACACAGTATAACAACAAATAAACATGGCACTTATCTTTTATGAAGACATCAACTGATTGTAGACCTCCAACGTTCCTCCCGGCCATAGACCACACTGCTCATAATCTCTCAGCAGTGAATCGTCCCTGATCTAGGGCTATTACTCCACTAGTGCAAAAGCTTCCTTTCCAAATATGGTCCACAGTCAGTACCATCAAGGTCTAGGCCAAGGTACCAAACCTCAACGGCACTCCAACCTACAATCTCTCATTCCCCATCAGCCTGCACAACCCAAGGTAGTGTGCCCCCTTCTCCTCATCGCGGTCCCTCGGGTTGCACAACTACTCTTTCAGGGCTCCAATGCAAGCTGAACGGGAAGTCTCTGAGCACTGTGGCTCCAGGAGTTCCAAATGCCCTCAGAGGTCTCCAGGTACCCTCCAAGCCTCACACCAAGGCACATATCCCCAAACTTCTCCCTCCAGGGCTCCAGCCTTTCCCAAGGAAACCCTAGGAGAAGTGTACACACACCCAGATCCACCTAGGATCCACAGGGTAAACTCTATATTATGGGTCACCATCTTCCATACAGAAACTCTTGTAGTCAGCATGCTAAGAATGGAATGAATGGAATGGAGAATTAAACTAAATTCCCCCTTTAAATATGCACATGCCCTTTTTATATCATATTATTATATAATATAATAATATAATGGCTTAGGGAATTATTATATTATATTTGGCTTAGCCTCCTTGGCTTAAGCTCCCTTTACCTAGCCCTTAACCCCTTTTCCCACTCGTGGAGTCTTAGCCCCCCATATTCTTTTCGTCCCTTGGTCTGTAGCCATGGTGTTATTTTTTTATTAATTAATGCATATGTACAATTTATAATATAGGCTCTCTCACCTTTGATTATCTTTACAGGAACTTCGGCCCAAACATACTGGATCACCAGCCTAAGTGTTATATGTACAATATATTTACAATCCGAGGATCAAGTCGGGGTATTACATTCCCCTCCCCCTTATTTATGCATTGTCCTCGGTGCATCTATATACACTTGTACAACAAAAGTTCTTCAAAATTCCAAAAAAATTGATTTGATCTTCCTATCCAATATGCGCACTCATTGGACCTGGAAGTTTTCTTCGTGCTCCTCTTCTTGATAGTCAAAACCAGCATAGGCATAATCATACCTATAATTAAAACACAAGAATAAAAGAATTAGCACATGCAATCAACAAATTCATGTACATTCTGATAAATATTCAACTAATAGCATAAAGTTGAGGATCTCCCTTTTAATCAGTAGGTGAACGCTTTGAGTTCCACTAGCTTCCTGGTATAAGGCCCATTAAAGTATTCACTACTTGAGAATTAAGAATCCTTTCAACTTACAACACTGTGTGTCTGAGCTGGTTCTATGCAAATGCCTTCCAATAATACTCCACTATGTGCCATTCATCATTGACTGACATGTTACATTCCCATAATGGTCCACCAAAATAGTGTTCTTCCACCTCCATGGAGTCTATGCTCATTGATTGACATCAACTATGGATTGCAAAATACTTACTCTTTCACCATTGCTATTTAGAGCATTGTTTTCAGTCGTTGCATTTTGTTTCTTCGAGCCAACCTAGCCCACAACTTCAGCAATAATTGTCCAATAGTTACTTTCTAGCATTTGTTGATGCCTTTCTACCTCTTTGTCATGCCAACAATGAGAAATATTTCCAATGTCACCCAGAACAGAGACATACCAGCCAAAGTCGACAACCAATTGATACACATTCTCGCTGCAAGTAGAAGGAATAGCACCCGAGATTTCATTAGAAAAATATGGATGCAATAGAAGACTGCAATGCAGCAATATCCATACAGTATCAATGAGGTTGTTCTCAGACATATCACCTCCTACACTTGAAGTTACTCCCATATTCTGCCTTTCTCATCCCTCCAAAAATATGAAACCAAAAGTAGCATTCTACAGTTTTGGTAACTTCAGTAACTTAGCTTAGTCCTGTGTTCATGTTTTCCTCCATCTTGTTATCGAACATACTTCCATCATCAAAACAAAGACCACAAAAGTTGCATAGTACGGTAGATCACCATCAAACACAAATTCCCATGAGTGTATGTATGCATATATGTATATATAGGTATACATACACATCTATATATATATATATATATATATATATATATATATATATATATATATATATATATATATATATATATTACCCACAAAAAAGACTGATGAAAGAACAACTTAATAGGAAAACTACCGCAGAAGAATACATACCAGGATCTCAAAACTGTCATTGTGAATGCCCAATTGTCTGTATGAAGTTATAGTTGCCAACTAATCCCATTGTTCACAACATATAATTGTAAAAGTTTTGAACAATGTAGAAAAATTAAACCTTGCACACTTGCACTGATAGAACAACATGATTTTACTCTATATCAGTTGGGAATAAAGCAATAAATTCAAAGCAAAGAGAATTTTCAAATGAAACTAAGATCAATTATGTAGTTACATTTTTTTGTGCATCTCCAAATGGAAAAAGGAACAACTGAGATGGTATAAATCTAAAATTCATGAAATGCAAAAATGATTGGTTTGGGATATTTTCAGAACACTTCCTGAACACGAGGAAGTGAACAATCCATGACTTTGCTGTCATGACACACATTTCCTATGCCACTTGTAAGTTTCCAATATGGGAGATAGATGACAAATAGTGAGGTTAAATTAGTTAGGGACCTCTAGCTGCAAGACAACACCATAAGGCACTCCTGAAGGTAAGGCCAAAGGAGAAATTACAACAGTTAAATGCATTGTTCACTGTTCCCTGAAAAAACAAGCCATGAAGAATGAACCTTGTTTTGATAGGATTTCTAAACATGCAGTGATCAAAAAGTGTACAAGGATACTGTTGATAGCATGCACTGATCAAAAATATATAAGGGGAATAAGAGACCATCCCAGCAACTAGTACATCCTGCATGCATATTCAAGCCAGCTTGCAAAAAAGAGAGGTTAGACGGCAAAGCCAGTTCAGATTTTCAAAGAGCATTGCAATGGACTATAATGAAGAAAAGAAATTTGGACTTTGCTAAAAGTGTCTTTGGGGAAGCATCCATTCAAACTGGTGAAAGGCTTAAAAAACTTATACAATATCAGTGTAAAAAATGAATTTTACAATGGAGACACAGAGACTACATATGACTGTTCTTCAATCGAAAGTACAAAAAAAATCCTCACACCAGGACCACTGAAGCAACTAGGTTTTTGTTGTCAAAACAGAAAAATAACTCGAATTGGACTATGAAAGAAAGGATGTAATGAAAGCATGCTCTGGATTGACATGACAGATATGCACATTACAACACAATTCATATCATTGTGACTCTAGGCATCCCCCAACCTGAAAAATTCAGGGGAAATATTATCAAGCTGTAGCTGTGACTGTAAATATAATGGCAGCCAAACAGTAAGTGATGAACTGTGGATTTTCAAATAACTTTTGGCGTGGAATCACCAAAAATAATTGAAACAAGAATTCGCATGAATATAGCATCCACAAAATCAGAAATGTCGGTGATGAGACTATCTTCTGTATTTCCCACATGATAATCTGTCTCAGCTGGTTAACTATCTTGTTAGGATTTCTAAATGCTGCTCTAAAGTCAAGTGACCAACATTTAAATATTAATCTAGTTATGAGTCTTGAAGCATTTGTTTTGATTGACTAATTGATCAAAGACTTCAATTGGAGAACTAGAGAAGCAAAGTAAGAATGTCATGAAACTATCCCATGGTAAACAAATAAGAATGTTGTTACAACTGGTGGTAGGCAATTGGGAGATCCATAGCAGGTTCAACTTACACCTTGGGCCATACAGACAAGTGCTCATTGGCACAATAGAGGAGAAATTTCCAATCAAGATTAGAATTCCAATCCATATTGTGGAAACATAGAAGCAGCTACAGTTTACGACAAAATCGTTCATGTTTCCACGGTCCAAATGCAAAAAGAGAGCAAGCAATAAAAACCAAAAGAATTCCCACCATCCCACACTTACTTTCTTACTGGGCAAGAGAAAAGCACCTTACTGCTAGCCACTTGTGAGTTCACAAATTCCCAAACACAAAATACACCAGGCAATAACTCAGTACTAATGACTTCCAAGGAATGTATGTGTGCAATGCAATTTGTACTTTTCTATCCAATATTTTCAATGTCCTTTATAAGTATTGAAAAACTCTCATGGGATTCTTAGCCGGTTCAGTAATAGCATGACTCTCTTACAAGAATATTGTACATCAGTTGAATCATCAAGCATTCTTTGGTCTTGCAGGGTTAAAAACACATGTGGCTTCTTGCATACTGGCTACCTTCAGCAGATATAACTTCACTCTTAAAAAATTAGAGGATGAAAATTTCCATAGATATGGACAAGGTACCTTTTAAAAGAGAGCTTTGAAAGGTAAAATTGAATTTAGTGTTGCAGAATACATGCTATATCATATATGAGGTTGCAGATTTATTTTCTACAAGAGAAAAGCATCTTACTGCCAGCCACTTGTGAGTTCACAAATTCCCAACACAAAATACACCAGGCAATAACTCAGTACTAATGACTTAGATTTAGGTAAAGAAAACAAGAATCTACTTTTCAAAAATTTTGTAGACAAAATCAGCATAACCATATTAAACTTATATAGATCTGAACTTAAAAAATTTTGAGCATGCTGAATAGTTAGATCTGAACCAAAAATTAAATCTGAACAAGTACAGCAAACAGATCTAAAGCTTAAACAATTTTTGAGTGAGTAGAATACTCAGATCAGAATTAGAAATTAATTCTGATCATAAACAGTAAGTAGATCTAAATCATAAACAATTTCTGAGTACTCAGATTTGAACCACAACATGTGCAAGAGATAGATCTAAATCATGAATCAATTTTATGTTATATCTAAACTGTAATCAGAAACAGTAGGTATAAAACTGAACATGCACAGTAGTTAGATCTAGGCTAAATAAACATTTTTGAACATGAACAAATCATAGATCTAAACTAGACAGTGATATTAAAGCATGCTAATCAGAGATCTAAGAGTAAGCAAGGCACAAGACCTGAAAACATTAACTTACCTCTTGATAACCTTACCTCTGTAAAAGGGAGAAGAGCATGGCACACTTGAGAGATAATAAGCCACTGAGTATGCTCAGATAAATCTATATGTCATGGATCTACCTCAAGGGTCAGATCTCTATCAAGAGAAGTATAGGACAGTCAAGCCAAACCTCACACAAGCAAACCCAAAAACCCCACATAGAAACAAACCCTCACACAAGTATAAACTGCCAGTAGAAGGGGGACGACTGCCTGTAAAGAAGATCCAGCGACCCTTCTAGGATGTCGTGGCCTTCAAAATCCCAGATCTGTTCTAAGGAAGGGGATGACAAACTTCAAGAAGGGTTCTATTGGTTATAGAGGAGGGCCGGCTGGCAGCAATCAAGGAAGGCGACAGCAAGAGCACTTTCAGCAGGAATTTATGCACCCTTAACACCCACACAGCAGCAGAGAAAACATAGCAGGGACCTGGCAGCAAGATAATGGAGAGGTTGAACTGATCTGTCACAAGAGAGGCCGAGCTACTGCCACAAGGAGTCCGCAGCACTGTCACAAGGAGGTCACAGCAATGTCACAAGGAGGCCGCAGCAAACACAAGGAGGCCACAACAAACAAAGAGCAATCTGCCACTTCTTTGAAGAGAAAGGAAAATGATTGTATATAGTGAGGGGGAGGGGTTCTTATTTATACTTTTAGGCAAGGGTTAGGGTAATAAAAAATATAATTAAAATAATTAATGTTAAAATGTAATTAACATTATATTTTAATGTTAATTAAAATATAATTAAATATATTATAATTAACATTAATTAAATATTTCTTATATTAACCCCTAAAACAAAAATACAAACCCCCCAAACAAAATCAAGCTCAAAAACCAAGGGTGGGGGGTTTAGGAGAGGTTTACACATGTCCATATACTTCTCAAGGTGACCAATCAATTTTATCATCACTGCATATGGGATACATCCCTCATGTGGTCATGCCCGCCTTCAAAATCTCTTCTAGGTCATGTGGACCATCCTGGAAGAGAGGAAGAGGATCACACACCAACAACTACCTGATCAAAGACCAGGTTGCCCCAGAAGATATCTGAGGTCTTATCCACCAAGGTACAAAACCAAGGATCAACCCATGCCTTAGACATGGGTACCCTGGAACACATCCAGGGGCCCTAGACATATCTAGGGACTTAAACTGCTTGGTCTCAGACCAAGAACCCCAGTCATATACTGGGGGCCCTCTCAAGGGTCTTTATTGCTTGGTCCCAGACCCTCTCAAGGGTCTTTACTGCTGGGTCCCAGACCAAGAACCCCAGTCGTATACTAGGGGCCCTCTCAAGGGTCTTTACTGCCTGGTCCCAGACCAAGAACCCCAGTTGTCTACTGGGGGCCCTTACAAGGGTCTTTTGCCATGGCTCTGACTGTTTGGTCCCAGACCAAGAACCCCAGGAGTGTACTGGGGGCCCTAATCCACAACTAGGGTCTTAAACCATCCTCTAGGGAGAATGGCTCTTGCAGCTGCTTTAAATTCAACAATGACTTCTAAGGAATGTATGTGTGCATTGCAATTTGTACTTTTCTATCCAATATTTTCAATGTTCTTTATAAGTATTGAAAAACTCTCATGGGATTCTTAGTTGGTTCAGTGATAGAATGACTCTCTTACAAGAATCTTGTACATCAGTTGAATCATCAAGCATTCTTTGGTCTTGCAGGGTTAAAAACACATGTGGCTTCTTGCAGACTGGCTACCTTCAGCAGATATAACTTCACTCTTAAAAATATTAGAGGATGAAAATTTCCATAGATATGGACAAGGGGGAGCCCTTTTAAAAGAGAGCTTTCAAAGGTAAAATTGAATTTAGTGTTGCAGAATACATGCTATATGAGGTTGCAGATTTATTTTCTTCAATAGTTGTTATCAAGAAATGGTTGGATTATAAAAGCACATTAAATTAGTTAATTTCATAAAAGCTAAGGTTTTACACAAGTGTAGAAATAGGGTTCATAGGGTTATGCGGTACCATTTATTTTCGACGTTGTATTTTGTTTTTCTGATTTTACAGACAGAAAGCACACATTTTTATTGTTGTGTTGAATGGCAATAGTGAATCATTACTTCCCACTTCAAATCCTATTGGATTCATTCATTTAGGTTAACAACGTTGTTAGTTTTGTTTCTTGTATTTCCTATATTCTTTTGGTCCACTGATAAGAGCGATTTGGATGGATATGCAGCAAGTCCTTGTTTAATAAGACGAAATTCCAATCTAGGCAACTAAGGAAAGATGGTGTGTAGCTCTTTTAAAACAACCAAGATTCATTGTCTTCTCCTAAGGGCATGGAATAAATCAACTATCACCACTAGCTTGATATTTTTCTCCGCTTCTTGGCATACAGTAGCTCAAATCGAAAATACTAGCACAATTAAACCCGTCAGCAATTGATATCTCACAGATGAAGAAGAAAAAAACAAAAAAACATGATCTGCGTTACGCAGTCTAAATAAAGGGAATACCCTAAGCAAGTGATTTTTAAAATTATTTTGTCAATCTAATGAAATATTCATCCAATTCTAATTTCAACATCAAAATACCTAATTTGCATGGCATTTTTTTAAATACGCTGAAAGAGAAGAGAATTTTCCCAGTTGGATTTCGAAACCACAACATATGCATCATATTTAATGCAGAGAACACAAAGGAGGAGGCAACGACACACCGAGTCCACTTACCTGACAAACCATGGCAAATTAGAGAATGGATAGCAAACCCTAGCTAGCTTTGAAGCTGAAAGCAAACTAGAGAATGGATAAGAAAACCCTAGCTAGCTTTGACGCAGAAAGTTTTGACAGAATTCAGGAGATTTGAGAACCTCCAAAACTGTGACGATTGGCGGAAAGAACAAATAGATCAATTTCTATAACTCTGTCCAGCATGCCTTCCATGTCTATATTATTTCTATGATTGGTATTTGTGTTATTGGACTTCTGTCTAGAGGGAATTTTCAACTCACCCACATAGCTCACATCTGATCCTTCGCAATCTAGCACAAAACAAACAAATAAGTAAATAACCAACCAGGCAGATTTTTCCTACACTACTTGATCAAGCTCAGTATTTATCACCAAATATAATGGCACCTCCGATTACTTTGCAATTACAACAAGTTCCTCGGCAAGCCACTTTTGGTTTGAAGGCGGTGAAAGTAAACTGACATACTATGGAAGATCCCTGGTCTCCTTGTAGGCAACAGGCCTCCATTTTCTTCATTTGTCCTGAATGCGCATAGCCTCTCACTAGAACTTGCTTCCATCTTTTTGAAAGTGCTCTCCATTTCATCCCGCATCCAAGCAGTCACATAACCAGCAATGAGAGTGTTATAAGTATGTACAGTGGAAGTGAGGCCTGCATGCTTAATCGCCTGACAAACCATTTCCATGTGGTCCACAAGCATCGAAGGCCCTTGAAAGTAGATAAGAGTATATTATAGGTTACAATAGTAGGAATATAGTTTGCTTCCCTCTTCATGTCTTCAAATAATGACAGCGCCTTCTTGCTAAGACCATTTCAAATATAACAAGTCATTAAAGCATTGTACACTAAAGTCGCCCTGTTAATTCCTCTAGGCTGGACTTATGCAACCAACTCGACAGCCAAATCAACAGTATTTGCTCTTCCGGCAAGAACAATTAATTTGGAGTACTCCTCTGGATCTATTGAAATGTCAAATTGTCTCCTTTTCCAATTGAATACCTTTGAAAGCTAGTTGAGGCATTTCATCAAACAGTTTCTGTGCATTCTCTATTCGGCTTTCCTGAACATACACAGCCATCATGAAACTTCAAGAAACAGCATTCCGCTCAAGTATTTTATCAAACAGAGTGCACGCATCTTCTGTATTTCCATTACGGATATATTCCGCGATCATTGCAGTCATTGTGACAATGTCTCGCTCAGAGAGCATACGCTATGCTTCCACATTTCGCATACATAGCAGTAAGAGCATTTCCCACAGAAAGATGTGACTCGAATCTAGTCTTGAGGATGTGGCCATGTAACTGCTTGCCCTGTTCGAGGGCTGCTAGACTAGCACAAGCACTTAAAACACTTGCAAAAGTAAGTTCATTAGGCTTTGTTTCTCCGTGCTGCATTTCCAAAAAGCATTTCCAAAAAGAGCTCGAGTGCCTCCTTGCCATGTGCATGCAATGCATACCCTGGAATCATTGCGGACCATGACACCACATCCCATTCAAACATGGAAGAAAACACTTTAAAAGCATCATTTATGACCCCACACCTCGCATACATAGTCGCAAGTGCATTCCCCATAGAGGCATATGACTCGGTCCCAGTTCGAATAACATGGGTATGGATCAGCTTCCCCTGTTCAAGAGCTTCAAGGCTATAACATGCACTTACAAGGCTTGTAAATGTGAAATCATTGGGTTTTATGCTGGCCCATTGCATCTCTTTAAATAGTTCTGCAACCTCCTCTATATTCCCTAGTTGGGAAAATGCAGAAACTAATGCAGTCCAGGAAACCACATTTAGTTTAGGCGTTTTTTCGGAACACTCCGTATGCGTCCTCCACGCTCCCAATTTTTTTTTTAGTATTTTTTCTCAAACAGTTTGCAAACCTCATCTCTATGTTTTGTATACTTTGTCTCTGGCTATCCGCGCATTCATAGACCAAACTGCTCATAAACTCTTAGTAGTGATTCACGCCCAAGTTAAAGATGCCAAACGCATTCCCCATTAGCCTGCACAACCTAAGGTAGTGTGCCTCCTTTTTCATCCCTGGCTCTAGTGCACATAGATGAGGGACTTTTGTACTCAACATCGTAAGAAAGGAATGAAATGAATTAAACTCAACATGGTAAGAATGGAATGAAATGAATTGAATGGAGAATTAAACTAAATTTCTCCTTTAAATATGCATGTGTCATTTTTATATTATATTATTATAATATAATAATATAAAGGTTTAGGGAATTATTATATTATATTTGGCTTAAGTTCCCTTTACTTAGTTCTTAGCTTATTTTCTCACTCTTAGAGTCTTAGCCCCCTATACTCTTTTTGTCCTTTGGTATGTAGTCATGGTGTTATTTTTTTATTAATTAGTGCATATGTACAATATATAATATAGGCTCTCTAACCTTTGATCATATTTACAGGCACTTCGGCCCAAACATATTGGTTTACTAGCCTAAGTGTCATATGTACAATATATTTACAATCTCGGGATCAAATCGGGATATTACACGATATGAGGATGAGTTGTATTATTTTGAAGATCCATGAGTTAATAGTGAATTTTTTGTGTCTCCAAGTAGAGATCATCTTCATATCTCGAAAGGTAAGGTGGGGGGAAATGAATGTTATTTAAGGGAATGGTTGAAGGTTGAATGGTTCCATGAATAAGGTGTGTCCCAAAAAAATTGATCCTATCAAGAGGTTGGATGGGGTTCCTATTTTGGAATTTTGAGGACATGAAAAAGGTCATGGATTTGCACTAGAAATGGGATTCAACCCCCCTTTCCTTAAACCATGGACTCCATTTTTTAACTCTTGTTTATAAATATCTAATATAACTCTGGCTCCGGTGAAATTTCTAGGCCTTTCTTTGGCTTTTTGGTCTTTATAAGTATTTAGGGAAATGGGTAATGCTTTAGGAACCTTCTACCATGTAGACATGAACTTTATCGATTTGGAAATTATGTTTGTTGCTCAAATATTTATAGGGATTGACTTAGGAGATGGACTCAGTAGAGAAATTGTTGGATTGCTGAGAGAGGGGGGTGAATCAGTAATAGAGCAATTTAATCATTTTTAACCATATAATCCAAGTGTTATATCAATGAAGCATTATCATCCAATAACTGCAGAGTAAATAAGCAATGAACAAATGAACAAACATACACATACAAAGTACACCAGTGTTTTACGTGGAAACACAAATCGGAGGAAAACCACGAAGTTTTTTTTCTTATATGTGTTGAAGAATTACATTCATTGGAAGCACCAACTTCCTTTGTTTTCCAATTGCAACTTGAAGGAGGCTCTAACCCCCTAGTTTCTCAGGCTACAACCTAAGGAAAGCTCCAACTCCCCAATTCTCTGGCTACAACCAGAAGGAGGCTACAACCGAAAGGTGGCTACAGCCACCTGTCTTTGCCCCATCCTGCCACCCTGAAGTAGAAGTAGAATGATGAAACCACTGTCAACCTGTCACTATGAGATATACCGTTGTAAACCTGTACCAATAAATTTGAACTATGCATCAACCATACATCAACCTGTACCTCAACCTGTAATCAACTTGTACCATAAACAAGTGCATCAACCATGCACCAACCTGTACCAAATAACATGTAATCAACATGTACCATAAACAAGTGCATCAACCATGCACCAACCTGTACCAAATAACATGTAATCAACCTGTACCATAAACAAGTGCATCCAACCATATACCAAGTATGTATCAATCATGTGTCAACTAATCATCAACTATGACTCATCAATATGTACCAACATCATCAATTATACACCTCATGTATGTGCCAACTCATCAACTACTTGTCTCAACCATGTACTCAACATGTACCTCAACCAAAAGCCCTCATCAATTTCATCATTCAAATCTTTTTTTGTAGCTCTGTAATAGACCTGGTGTATATGATCACATTCCTGCAAACCTTCCTTAACTTCAACAACAAGAGACTAGCATTTTCATCAATTTTTTCTTTAGTCTCACATGCCTAGTTTTGGATTAGTCAACAACCCTAACTTGAAGTAATCATAACTTTGTACCTGTAATGTATAAATATCTTAAACTGATACACAATGTTCTTCAGTTTGTTTTATACAATTCCTCCAGGTGTCACTACTTGTAACCTCTCAGAAAAGGAGTTATAGCAAAAATGGCATACCTTGTTGAATTTTGGCTTATTCTAGAGAGAGACCTTGTAGAGCGTGCCCCGCATGGAATATTTGTTGAATTGATCTGAAACTGTGACCCAACATACTTCAGATTGTACCCTCACCAACACATTTGGTTTCACTGAATTTGGATCTGATATGAAGAAGTTATGATGTTTTTATTCGAAACACATGTTTTTGACTAGTTTCGGGACTAGCCACAAACCCTATTTTTCAGGGAGTGTAACTCCAAAAATACAATGATCCACAAGCTGAATTTTTTACCACGGATACTTGGATATGTTTTCTCAATGAAATAGAAATTTCACGGTCTAAATCATTATAGAAAAAAAGTTATAGCGAAAATGGTGAGATGACCTGTAAATAACATACCTTAGAAAGCACCATCAAAAGAATTGATCCTTGCTTGCATTTCGACCTTCTTTTCTTCACCCTCCCTCAGAATTTCGGCTTAGATATCCTTGGTTACTTCAGACACCTATAGATATTCAATATGCTCAAATGTAATTTAAAATGAGAGAGCCTTGCCTCTTATTTATACTCTCCAAGCAGCTTCCTTAAAAACATCTTCTAGGTCACTTGGCCCCACTTTCGTTATTTTAGGGTTAACCCACTTCTAATTTCTCCATTAAATTTATTATTGAAATAATTTTTTTTGTATTCACTTTGAATTATAATACACTCATCACTTCACTTTATTATTTACCTTTTAAAATTTCTTAAACCACTTTGACTACTTTGACATTTTGGGGCTTCTAGATGACATATGAGGGTCCTCCAACTTCATAAGGTCATAACTCTCAAACCGTGAGGAGTTATGTGACGTTCCACATACCACTAGAAATGGAATGACATGTACTATCCATTCGAATAGTATTATCTAAAAATATATCATAACTCATACCGTTATCCATCAAACAAACTTGGGTCCATTACCCAAACCTGGGGTCTCCAACTTCTCATGGTCATAACTCTCTAATCGTAAGAAGTTATGTGATGTTCCACATACCACTGGAAATGGAATGACAAGCACTATCCATATAGGATAGTTTACCTAAAAAATTCATTGTTCTTCATCTCATTATTCCACAATTAAGCATGGGTTCTCTTACTCCGCAAAGCATCTTCCCGTGAGGGCTTTCACCATAAGGGGACCACTTTGGAGTTCATCCATCTTTACTTCTTATCAACCATCACAAGACAATAATGATTCATATTTACATCAAACAATCTTGGGTCCATTGCCCAAACCTTTGTGTTGCGGGGATTTATTCAAGGGTTGACATCAATGACAACCAACCTTAATCAACAATCTCCCCCTTTGGCATTGATGGCAACACTATGATGAAATATTGAAATCATATCACTCATTCTCCCCCTAGAACCATGCCTCTATCCTCTGTATCTGATAAATTTGTCTCTGTCCTCTACATCTGATAAATCTACTCCCCCTGGAACCATGCCTTTGTCCTCTGCATCTGATAAATCTCTCCCCCTTTGTCATCAATGGCAAAGGTATCTTTCCATTCGAGGTTGCTCCCCCTGACTGAACTGTCCTCTTATGGTGCTTCCTCATGTACATATAAGACATATAAGATAAGCATTCAAAAAGCATTCATTTTGGAGTAGAAATAACTCCAAGTCTTTGGCGAATATATTCAAAGGCTTCTCGTGGAAGTGGTTTTGTAAAAATGTCTGCCACTTGTTCTTTTGTGCCCACATACTCAACTCCAATGTTCTTTTCTGCAACGTGTTCCCGTAGAAAGTGATACTTGATTGGAATGTGCTTCGTCTTGGATTGCATCACCGGGTTTTTTGAGATATTGATGGCACTTGTATTATCACAATATATTGGAATGGGCTCATCATACTCAACCTGTATATCTATCAAAGTTTGGTTCATCCAAAGAACCTGTGTACAACATGTTGTTGCTGCAATATATTCTACCTCGACTGTAGATAGAGATATCGATGATTGTTTCTTGCTTAGCCATGATACCAAACACTCACCTAAGTAGAACATTTCTCTACTGGTGCTTCGTCGGTCATCAATACAACCTGACCAATCTACATCTGTGTAGGCAATAAGTGATAGATCTTTTCCTTTTGGATACCATAATCCAAACTCTTTTGTTCCTTTGAGATGTCTGAAAATCCTCTTTACTGCTAATACATGTGATTTCTTTGGTGYTGCTTGAAATYGTGTCACATGTCCAACTGTTTGCATTACATCTGGTTTGGATGCTATCACATATAGTAGGTTTCCAATCATTGACMTATATTGCCTTTGATCTGTAGACTTCGAATCATCATCTTTGCTCAACTTACAACTGGTTTGCATGGGAGTGATAAYTGGTTTGCAATCTTCCATTCTAAACCTCTTTAGCATTTCTCTGATATACTTGGTTTGAGAAATAAAAATTCCTTGGTTGCTTTGACGGATTTGAAGTCCCAGAAAGAAGAATAGTTCTCCAAGTAACGACATTTCAAATTTATTATGCATGTCTTTTGCAAATTTCTGGCTTAACCTGTCATCATCACTACCAAAAATAATATCATCAACATAAACTTCAATTAATAAAATACTACATTGACTTACCTTGATGTAGAAGTTGTTGTCTGCACTTCATT
The DNA here is from genome assembly GCA_009831015.1 of Picea engelmannii. Lineage (NCBI taxonomy): Eukaryota > Viridiplantae > Streptophyta > Pinopsida > Pinales > Pinaceae > Picea > Picea engelmannii. Next base: position 301,444 of record ML791667.1, read on the forward strand.
TTCTAAACCCTGCCTGCTGCAGATACTTATCCAGTCTGGAGTACCATGCTCTAGGAGCCTGTTTTAGACCATACAAGGTCTTCTTTAATTTACATACATAGGCTGTGTTCTCTGACAACTGAAATCCTTCTGGTTGTTCAATGTAGACTTCTTCTTCAAGTTCTCCATTCAAAAAAACTGATTTTACATCCATCTGATATACTTTAACATTTTTGGAGTATACACAAGCTAAAAGTAAACGAATTGCTTCCATTCTGGCAACTGGGGCAAATGTCTTTTCAAAGTCGATTTCTCCAATCTGTGCATATCATTTACATACCAATCTAGCTTTGTTCCTTGTAACCTGTCCATCTTCATTCAATTTATACCTGAAAACCCATTTTGTGCCGATCACATTCTTATTCTTTAGTCTTGGAACCAATTCCCAAGTGTCATTTTTCTCTATTTGATCAAATTATTCATCCATGGCCTTATTCCAAAATTCATCCTTCCTGGCTTCTTCAAAACAGTTTGGTTCAATTGTAGATAAGAGTGTTAGGTGTGCTTGTTCTGGTGAACAGATTTTTCTTCTAGTCTCAACTCCTGCATCTTTGTTTCCAATACTTTAATCTGAAGGATGATTCTTCTGTACTCGTTTGCTAGGTGTCTTTGGAGATACTTTTTGAACTTACTCTTCTACTTCTGTCGGATTCTCTTCATCTTCATTTTCCTCTTCTACTTCTTTTTCATATTCTTCTTCGAAAAGTTGTTCCATTGATTTGTTTTCTTCTTCCTTTGATTCTTGTCTGCCTGTTTCATCAATTGTTACGTTGATGCTTTCCACAACTTTGTTCAATCTTAGATCGTAACACTTGTATGCTTTCCTTGTACTTGAGTAACCAACAAGTATTCATTTGTCCACACAAGAGTCAAACTTTTTCATTCTCCCATCTTCTCTTTTGATGTAGCATTTGCTTCCAAAAACTCTGAAGTGCTTCACATTTGTTGGTCTTCCTGTCGAGTAAAATTAATGCTTATAAATGCGATAATAAATTATCAATCCGGGAGGTTCATAAACTTACGAGGTGTAAGCACGGGAAATGCAGGGCAAGAGTATACTAGCCTATGTTAATGCTTGAAAGAAACCATTAAACTATTGTCGTTGAATGAGTAACTAATCTAAATTAAGCAACTAATCTATGAAAGCATGTAAAAATTAAATCTAGCCTAATCTAACATTCAAAAGGAAACACACTTAACTTGAAATGAAAC
>ML791667.1:326743-344241 GCA_009831015.1 Picea engelmannii
CCGGTAGGAATCTCTTCTCAGAGGTTCCCTCCTTGGAAAGGTTCACCAAGAACCCAGAACAAGGACCCGAACGCACAGGCCTTATGAACCCTGCACGAGGAGGAACGATTTTATTAAGGTTCCAAGGTGGTAGTGTTGTGAGAAGTGACAAATCGACGGATGAGATCTCGTCGGAGGAACCATAGTCATTCACGACCATTAGCTTGATGAAAGTAACACAGGCGTTACATACCTTGCCCCTTCGTCCTCTGTCATCGTGAGCAACGAAAAAATTGTGATCGTAAATCCCAAGACCCGAAAGAACGAATCTAGACCATTGGATCTCGGTCCAATTTACCCGTCAGCCATTGGATCTGGAGAAATTGCGCAGGGGTTAAGCGCAGGGGTAGGTGTGCGAGGAAGTGATCTGATCCATCGGATCTGGAGCAGAAATCCCGTAAACCGTTGGATCGGGAGGAGTTGCACGGAGTATAGCCTCTGGAAGGGAAGCGTGCAGGAGAAATGATCTGAACCGCCAGATCTTAGATCATAGTCCCGACAGCCGTCGGATCTCGAGAAGTTGCGTCGGATTTAAACCTTAGTGTGCAGAGAAAGAATCCTAGCCGTTGATCTCGGCAGACGCGTGTTAGCATCCCGGAGAAGTCATCGGGATATCAGGGTCATCGGGGTTTAGTCAAGGCAGAGAATCGAGACCTGGTGATTCTTGAAATCCCGAGAAGGGATCCCAGCCGTTGATCTCGACAAAAACACGTGTCAGCACTCTGAGAAGTCATCGGGATTTTGGAGGCATCGGGGTTTTACAGGTCGAGAGAACTGAGACCTCTTGAGCCTCGAAACTCCGACAGAGAATCTCAGCCAGAACACGTGGAAAGAGATCCCGAAGAGTCGGGAATCGGGGAATCGGAGATCCTGAGAGCAAGGGAAACAAGACTTCGAAAGTCTCGAAATCCCGAGAGAAAATCTAAGCCGTTCGGTTGGAAAGGGACACGTGTCACGAGATCATCCGTCTCGGAGATCCGGGGTACCAGGCATCGGGGCCACTCAAGTCTCGAAACAACGATAAGATCTGGACCGTCCATCGGGGGGACAGGTGTTAGAGATCAAGCGCCATCGGCATTTGACACATCGGGAAATCGGAATTTTCGAGGACAAGAGGCCCGTGACAGGATAAGTCGCGAAATCCTGAGAAAAGGATCTCAACCATTGATCTTGGTAGGACGCGTGGCAGGAGATCTGGGCGAGTCGACATTTGGAGCATCGGGTTTTCCAAAGGCAAGAAACTCTCGCATACAGGAATCGCGATCCGCGATTTCCCGACACGATCATAACCGTTAACCTGAGGGACGCGTGTCCAAGGATCCTGAAGAGATCGGGGTTCGGCATTTCGGGATTCTCGGTGACAAGAAACTCACGACAGGAGGAGTCACGAAATCCCGAAACGCGACGGTCCCACAATCATAGCACTCCAGTGGAGGACGGGTGTCACTCCATGACATCATAAGGAGTGTGGGCCATAGGCGCCAGAACAAGGGACAGGTGTCAGAAGATCAAGCTTGGCCGTGAGTCAACGCCAAGTGGCATCGAGGATCGGAGGATCGGAATTTGCGAAGGCCTGTGCATCGCGACATCATAAACCCCGAAACCCCGATGGGTAGCTATAGAGCTGCGGACATATGGTAGCAGGTCCTATGGACTGGGAGCTGAACCAAGAGAGCTAATGCGTAGGGAGCGCGTCGGAATTCGGAGGATCACGAGTGTTGGGGGTGAATGAATTTTGACACTAGAAACCCCGAATCCTGATATCGAACCAAGGATTGGCATTTCGCTAATGCAGGTTTCTGGAGATTTCTCATTTGTGGGAGATTAACCCCAATTTTTTTTTAAATTACGATAGTGGGTGTGTTACAGTAACCAAGAATGATGGGTCTATGGTTACCAATATTGAGGACAATACTCAATTAGTTGTTGAACATTTTAATGAGATATATAAGGAAGAAAGCAATGTTACTATAGCAGAAGTGGTTAAAATGACAACACATTTTCCTAGATTTATCAATTAGGATGAAAATTTAAGATTACTAGAGGAAGTGTCTAGAGATGAGTCATAAATGGTACTACATTCATTCCAAAAGGACAAAAATACAAGTCCTAATGGATGGTTTGAGGAGTTTTTCTTAGGGTTCTTTGAGACTTTTAAGAGGATTCGTTAAGAGTTATAGAATAATCTAGGGCTTATGGGAATATTCTAGTTGCATTCATTTTAATTCTAATTTTATAGCCCTTATTCCTAAATCTGATGATCCTTCCTCATTTGGATCATTTAGACCCATATATTAGTGCAATTGTATTTATAAGATTGTGGAAAAATTGTGGCTATGAGATTAAAGAGGTTGTTATCTATTTTTATTTCTAATGAAAATTTTGGTTTTCTATCAAGAAAACATATACATGAAGTTATAGGTGTATCTCAAGACTATCTACATTCTATTAAGACAATATATTACAAGCTATGGTGATTAAATTGGACCTATTGAAGTTTTATGATATTACTAGTTCGCTTTACTTAAAAATGATGTTAATTCATTTGGGGTTTTGTGTTCATTTTGTAAATTGGGTGATGAGTTGTGTTGCATCAATGTCTTTTTCTATTTTGATACATGGCTCAAATTTTAAACTTTTTTTAGGCCTAGTAGGGAGCTAAGACAAGGGTTCCCTCAGTCATCCTTGTTTTTTCCTATTGTGGTTGGAGGTTTGAGTAGGGATTTATATGAGGAAGACATAACATGTTCTTTCGAGGTTATAAAATTAGGAGGATGTGTATTTCTATCTCATCTACTATTTGTGGATGATGTTTTCCTTTACATGATGGCTCTAGAAGGCATGCTCTGAAATTGGAGATAATAGACTTATATTGTATTGCAACAAGAATGAAGATCAATCTGGGTAAGTCAAAAGTTTGTTTTTTAGGGATTAATGAGTCATGACATTAATGTAAGGTTTATTTCTTAGTTATTCATTTTCCAAAATATTTTACTTCAAAATGGCTTAAGTACTTGATTTTTACATAGAAACTAATTAGTATGTTAAAATAGAATGGGATTGGCGATTAGCTAAGGTAGAAAAAAGGATTCCTATATGGTGCAACAAATGGTTATCAAATGGGAGTGGGGAAAGCTTGTACTAGCCAAGTCGGTCTTAGAAGCCAAATTGATTTATTGGATATATGTAGCATTCATTGTTAGGATATTTAGACACTTAGGAGTTAGTTAAGATCAACTTGGTATAATGTGTCATTAGGTTAAATTGTGTTTCTTTAGTATTCATTAGTATGCATTTGTAGTTAGAAAATACGACAGTCACGATATGTTTCCAACATAGAGTGATTCAATGAATCATATTCTCATCGATCTTAACAACTACATTGATCCATGGTTTAACACCTGATTGGTTCATTATCTCTATTTAAAGAGAATGAAGGGTCATTTTCCGATGATTGATTGTGAGAAACTCTCTTGTAAATAACTTTGCAATATTTTCTTTTGCATTAATAAATTACTCCAAGTGGCCACATTGGTTGGGGTCGTGGATGTTTCCCCACAAGGATTTTACCACGTAAAAACATCGATGTGATGATCTTTGATCTAGTTGTGTGAGTGGTTACTAATGGTGTCCTTTCTCTATTGGAATACATGTGTTGTCGAACATGGTATCATAGTGCATTTGAAGACTTGCTCTTGTTGTAGATCGAGATCTTGAAGTCGTGTTGTTGCAGCTCTAGTTTCAGCCATTTCCATACATTTCTTGGCTAAGAGGACTATTACATTACGTTTAGAGTGCTTGTTTCAATTAGGAACATGTTTCACTCGAAAAGGTTTCCATTTGCCCAAGATACTGCCATTTTAGTCAGATCTGGAGGTATAAAACATGAATATGCCCTTTTAAATTTTTGCAGAGATAATATTTTGGTTTTATTTTTTTGTTTTTGAGTTGCTACTCTTTTTAGTATGTGTATGATATTTTCCCTGTACTTTGTGCGATCTCAAAAAATCAAAAACTGAGTGGAAAGGGTTTTCCTATCTACATATGATCTTTTTCATGTGCTCTGTGAGATCTCGTTAAATCAAAAAAGAGGGAAAATTTGCATTTTTGCAATAATCTAATCAAGATCTAACCCTTGTTGTTCTCGAGAAGAGAATATTTTTGTGTGTGTGAATGCATGAAAATAAGTTTTTATTGAGCATGTACTCCAAGGTCGTCTTCCACAACAACAACAACAACACCTGCAATCCTCCTTCTTAAAACTATAATGTGAACTTGGATTGATTAGCACTGAAGGTACATCCAACAAAGCCTTAGTGGTCCAACAAAAAGATAAATCCAAGAATCCCAAGAAGTAACATCCCCACCACAACAACAAGCAAAACAAGGGTCCCAAACCCTCTTCGTTAGCTTTTTCTCCTAATGGTGACAAAGGTGCAAAATCCAAAAGTAAGAAAACTGGTGACAGACATTGCAACTCTTGTGGGAAAGATGGTCATGTGGAGTCTAAATGTTTTAAAAAGATGGAAGCCTTAGAAGCAACGATGAAGAAGCACAACATCATTGCTAATTCTTCTTCATCTTCTTCTCATGGACATGCACTTTTTGCTTCTAGTTTCTCCTTCAATGCAACTTCTACTTCTTCTTTTGATGAGTGGCTTATTGATTCTAGAGCATCTTATCATATGGATAAGGATAAAGCCATATTTTCTACTCTAAATGAATGTAACACCAAGAAAATATTTAGTGGTGATGATATATCTCTTAGTGATATAGGGTCTAGAACAATTCAGGTAAATAATGGTCATTTCAGTGATGTATTATGTGTTCCAAATCTTCCATGCAACATTTTATCACTAGTATATTAGTATATCAGATCACTCATTTAGGTGAAGATAAAATCATAGAGTTTTCACCTCACCAAGTTGTAATTAAGGATTTAAAATATCCTAAGCATGTCCTCGTAACTAGATTTTTTTATGATATTACCAGGTTGTGCAAGTTTGACAACTTTGGGTCATCATCTTTTCCATCAATTTTTGATGCTCATAGAGATTACTTGAGCAAACTTTGGCATGAGCGGTTTGTTTATCTAAAATATCACTCATTGCAACAACTATGTAATCAATAGATGGTGACTAGTCTTCCTCTTGTTTCTTGCAAAGACAATGTTCATGCAACTTGTGTTCTCAACAAACATCATCGAGATAGTTTTGATAAACGTGCCTCTTGGCATGCCTCAAACCATTTGAACCTTGTTCACATTGACTTGTGTGGTCCTCTCTCTTCCCCTTATTTCTCTCGGTGCAAGTATTTCTTAACTTTCATTTATGACTTCTGTCCAAACACACTTGGGTTTACTTCTTAAAACTTAAGAGTGAAGTACTTGACAAATTTTTGGTCTATAAGGCACTTGTATAAAAACAATCTAGACATCAACTTCAAAGGATAAGAATAGATAATCGAGGTGAATATGTGAACAACAATTTTACAAGTTATTTCACTACATGGGGCATCCAAATGTAACACATTGTTCCATATACACCACAACAAAATGGTGTTGTTGACAGAAAGAATCGCACATTAAAAGAAATGGCTAATTGTATAATCCAATCTAGGGGATTAAGTATTAATTATTGGGAGGAAGCCATTAACTCAACAAATTACATAGTAAATTGCACTCCCACAAAGGATCTAAAAAATATAATACCGCAAGAAGCATGGAATAAAATTAAGACAAATGTAAGCCACTTCTGTGTATTTGGCAGTGTAGCATGGTCTCACATTCCTGAAAAGAAAAGGAAAGTTTTACATCCTAAAAGTGAGAAGTGTATTTTTGTCAAATATTCTAAAGATGTCAAAGGTTACAGACTCTTCAAACTCATTCTAATGACATTGTTATTAGAAGAGATGTTAAATTTGATGGAAATCTCTTGGCCTATGAGCCTAATTCGATGTTTGTGACTTATTTGGTCTGCAAGCCATCTTTGGTGTTTGTGACATATTATGTTCATGTTCTAGTTTCTTCTTCTTCAAATGATGACATTGAGGATGAAAATCCACCTCTTCTTGCTCACCTTCCTCCAGATGAGTCCATTGAACATGAACTTGCACCAGCACCACTTCTTCCCAGATGGGTATATCCAACTCGAGAAGCAATTGGTGGTCTTTTTAGTGATCATTCGTATCAGCATCGAACACGTTCACATTTCCAAGGAGCCTCTTCTATTTTGGCTCAAGTTTCAAAGATTTGTGATCTAGAGACATTTGTTGAAGCTTCAAGTCATCCATATTGGGACACAACAATGAATGAAGAGTATTTATCTTTAATGGAAAACGATACTTGGGATCTTATACCTCTTCTAAAAGGAAGAAAACTTGTCAGATGTAAATGGGTGTATAGAACTAAGTATGCATCATATGGAAGTGTTGAAAGACATAAGGCCTAGTTAGTAGCTAAAGGATTTTCTCAAGTTGAAGGCATAGACTATAATGAAACATTTCCCCCTATAGCTAAAATGAATTCCATATGCCCTGTTCTAGCCCTTGCCACCTCACATAAATGGGAGGTCCATCAGATGGACGTTAAATCTATCTTCTTGCATGGGGATTTGCAAGAAGAAATCTACATGGAACAACCTCCTGGATATGTCCAGAATGACTCTATCATTGTTTATCACCTTAAGAAATCTCTTTACGGTCTTAAACAATCTCCTCGAGCTTGGTATGCCAAAATGGATAGATTTCTTCTTGACACCATCTTTTCTAGATGTTATTATGATCCTAATGTATATACCAAGAAAGCAAGAAGCCATCTCATAATCCTTGTTCTTTATGTTGATGATCTTATCCTCACTGGTAGTGACCCTAAACTTTTAAACCATGTCAAAATTATCCTTGAGAATAAGTTTGAAATGACCGAGTTAGGTTATTTGCACTATTTCCTCGACCTCCAAGTACTGAAAACCAAGGAAGTAATATTTCTTTCCTGGTCTAAGTATGCATGTGACCTTATTCTTCACTTTCATGTGGATGATTCTAAACCAACCCCTTCTCCCTTCTAGTCTACAGTCAAAATTGTTGCCACTTATACTTCTCCTGAAGTTGATGCCACTTTGTATTGTCAATTTGTTGGTAGCCTCTTATATTTAACTCATACCCATCCTGATATTTTCTTTGTTGTTGGTCTTGTTTCCAGGTATATGCAAACACCCCATGAAAGAAATTCAAAATCAACTAAAAGGATACTTCAGTATGTCTGGGGTACAGTTCAGTTTGGGATATATTACAACTCATGGGGGACTCCTTTATTGGTTTGTTTCATTATTTCACATTGGGACAATGACCCTGATAATCGAAAGTCTACTACATGTTATGTTTTTATCCTTGATTCAGGACTAGTCACTTGGGCCTGTAAGAAACAACAAGATATTACTCTTTCTTCAGCAGAAGCAGAGTATCGAGCAGCGATTAATGCAAGTCAAGAATCCTTATGGATTCGACAGGTCCTTTTAAAGTTTGGATTTCATTAGTAGCATCCAACCACCCATTGGTGTGACAATCAGAGTGCCATCAAGCTCACCAAAGATCTAGTTCAACACCATTGCAGTAAACACATTGAGATACACATTCACTTTATCAAAAAACCCATTCATGATCGAGTTATTGAAGTGCTATTTTTTCCTACAAAAGATCAAGTTGTAGACTTTTTCACAGAGTCTCTTACATAAGTGACGTTTTCCAAACTTCAATCTATGTTAGGAGTTCAGGAAATTGTCATTAAGGGGGGGTAGGATCTAATGCCTCCTTCCTTATCCTATTGTGTCACCTTTGTAAATCATTCAATCCTATCCCAAGTTGTTCTTAAGGGGGGATGTTAAGATATGTAGACACTTAGGAGTTAGTTAAGATCACCTTGGTCTAATGTGTCATTAAGTTAAAGTGTGTTTCTTAGCGTGTTTATTTAGTATTAATTTGTAGTTAGGAAATCCAATGGTCATGATATGTTCTTGACATAGAGTGATCCGACATCTCATATTCTCCTTGATCTTAACGATTACATTGATATGTGGGTTAGCACCTGATTGGTCCATGATCTCTATTTAAAGAGCATGTAGACATTTGTCAATGATTGATTGTGAGAAACTCTCTTGTAAATCTCTTTGTAATATTTTCTTTTGCATTAATAAATTGATCCAAGTGGCCATGTTGGTTGGGGCCGTGGATGTTTCCCCACAGGGGTTTTAGCATGTAAAAACATTGGTGTGTTTTTCTTTGATCTAGTTGTGTGCATGGTTATTGAAGGTGTTCGTCCTCTATTGGAATACATAAGTTATTGAACATTCATCCTGAAAGATGTTCTTGAGAAGATAAGGAGGATTAACTTTGGATTCCTCTTACCAGAGGATAAGGAAAAGTGTGGTACGGGTTAAAGGGTAGAAAATTGAAATTCCCAAGGAATTTGGTGGATGGAAACTTTAAAATATTCAACAAGTTTCAAAATCCCTAACTATAAAATGTGGATGGATATTGATTATGGGTAAGGGATTTTAGGGTCATGTTGTAATTCAAAAATATGTAGAAACTGAGAATGTTCAATATTAGATTAGGAAGCCTACAAAGTAATGCTTCCATAATATGGGAGGTAGTGGTATTGTCATTTCCTTCCAATGCTATGTGGTTAGTATGGAAGGTGGGAAAGTGCAATAAAATCTGATTGGGAGAGGATTCACGTGTAACATGATGAAAATTGTACTCTAAGGAAATTGGGTGAACTCTTTGCGTGAAAAAAGATACTTCACCCTCAAGTAGGTGGTTGATCCTGATATCACTTCGATTTGGACACAAGAGTAGAAATTAGCAAATGTGATTGGATTATATGATGATGATGCCTTAGCTTGGGAAGGGAACATTTCTTCTTTAAGATCTAATCATTATTGTATAAAGGATTTTGAGGATGAATTAATTTGGCCAAAGAATTTAGCTAGTGGGCATTGTACCCCTAAGCTAGGTTATAAGATTATATGCCATGATAATGCTTTGAAGAATCTAGAGTTGTGGTACAAGTTTATTTCAAAATTTAAATGCCCTCTTAAGTCAAGGATTTTGATGTGTTTGGTGCTCAAAAATAAGGTTTTTACCTAGGACAATATGTAGAAGAGGACCATGCACAATCATAGTAGGCGTTCACTTTGTAAGGAAGCTGAGGAGAATGTTATGCATTTGCTTTTATTTTACCCCTTTTTGTTCAGGTATGTAAATAAGTAAAGTCCATTACTAGGCTAAAATATGTCTAGCAAGGGACTTCATTGTAGCGTTGTGTGGGGAATTGGTGTGAGAACACCAATGTAAAAAAATTATAATTTTTTTTCCAATTATTATAGAATATGGTATTTCCCTCACAAGGAATGCCAATTTTTTGATGATAAGATCATTCCAACTATACAACCTACTTCACAAGGTATGAATATTCTCAGTGGTTTTAAACAAACAAGAAATGAGAAACCTCAAAGACAAATTATTGAGGAAGCGGTGGATAGATCAAAAACTTGGACATACTTTGATGGTGCTTCTCAAGGAAACCCATGAGTTAGTGGAGTTGGTGGTGTCTTATTCTGAAGGAAGGATGATCCAAAGTGGATCCAGGAACCAAAATGGGTCCAGGAATGCCTAAAAATCAAAGTGCTCGAAATCACTTCAAAATGGATGTGTGTGTAGGTCTCATTGTTATGAACCCAATGCAACTTGAACGAGCTCAAACAGACACCGTATGTGAAAGATATCACATTCTGATCGTTTTGTCAAACAGGCAAAATTTTGTGGATTGTACAGTTTGTACAGTGCTGACGTGGCAGTGATGTGTTGGCAATTGTGTGGACCAGTCCATTGGTGACACATGGCAGTGATGCATGTGGGTGAATTTTATGTTGACACATATCAGTTAGAGGAAAAGTTTTATGGTGCCACGTGGACCAGTCATGGGCTGCCATGTGGCACCCCTCCATAGGTTGGCAGTGGAAAAATTTTGTGGACTCCACAGAAGTTGAACCCGCAACCTCCAGGCGTGGGGAAAGAGTCTTGGCAGGGTCAGGCTACCAGCCCACCCACTTTGTTGCTTATTACATATAGTTCAAATTTAATATTTGAATTGAAAGGTATGTTCTGTTGGTGGAGTAAAGGGGTCAGGGCTAGGCCCCAACCCCTGGTTCAGCGCTACCATATGACCTATGACCCACTCCTTATACCTTGGCACAGATTTGTGGGGTTAGCACCCGGTCGGCTGGGCTATCTTGGCAACCAAGGCTCATGACCAAGGGGCTACGACCAGGGGCCAAGCTAGTAGAGGGGCACGTGGAGACTAAGGTGGTAGCCATATGGCCAAGCCACATGACCAGGGGTCAGAGGTTAAAGAGCTAGTGCATAGCGCTTGGCCACATGGAGGGAGCGCATATGACCAACGGCTCGAAATTTGGGGGCTGCGCCCGATTTTGCCCAAATTGTGGGTTTTTAAACCATATAATAAGATTTTAATTGATTTTTAGTCTAACATTGATGGATTTTGTCCATTATTGGAGGATCTAGAGCTCTTTTTGAGGCTAGATCTTGGGGGGAAGTTGGGAGTTTGTTACCAACTTCAAGCCTATATAAACCATAGGTTCTTGGTAGCCTAAGAGAGGTTCAGAACAAGACAAATGTTGAGTAATTTGACATTCAAAGCCATTTTGAAACTTGCTTTGCCACTAGATGAGTGATGTGCCTGCAAGTCAAAGCGATGCCAATTTGATTTGAGTTGCCTCATCCTTGATTTGTTGCACACTAAAATAAACCTCCACCTGTCTCACCCAGTTATCAAGCCTCTCTGCATTGACTTCACCATCATACATGGGTAATTCAAACTTCACATCAAGCTTAAGTAAAGGCATATCATTTTTACGTTTATGGGAATGTTTTCTTGCAGTGGAATTGGAACTTGTACTTGAAGAAGAAGAAGTTGATTGAGAATAAAGAGGTGAATGAGGAGTTTTAGGAGAATCCTCTCCTTCTTCACTTTTGACTTTTTAAGATTCACCTAGAATTGGTCTCTTCCTCTCCAAGTAATCATCATATAGAACCTTCACCATCTCTGACATGGCAAAGAAGGTATTTCGAAACTCTACCTCGTCATGAGAAAGTCCCTCTTTTGATGCCATCTTCTCACTTTGAGAAGTTCTCGTTCTCGATCCAATCTCAGGATTCTCTTCAACAAGATCACCTTCACCACGATTCAATTTTTCCCTGGTAATCATGCAAACTCAAAAACCAACCGTCAACTAGCTCTGATACCATTTGATCCGAAAAGATCTTTTAAAGACTATGGTTGAGTTTTAAAAACATGAGTTCATTAACCATTTAAGAATTGATGAAAGAGGAAGAATTAATGATAAAACATGGCAACCATAATAAGATATATAGATCTGGAAATAAGCACAAGAATCAACAAACCATAATAGAAAAAGTTGTTAATGGATTTCGGCGATATCGCCTACGTCTTCGAGCCTTTGTCTCAGTGGGTGAGGCTTTCTTATTTCTCTTAAAATATTCAAAATTACATCTGATAAGTGTCAAATGGATTACAAAATGATATGGTTGTGTTTTTCTAGATCTCAAGAACCCAACACAACTGACGGCACTGAAAACGAATGAACGAAGCTCCTAGAAATGGCCCGCAAAGTTGCTCTCCTCAATGGCTTCCCTGCATAAAAATAGCTTTGACTGTCAAATTCCTCAACATGTCTCATGTTCTAAACCTCTCTCAGGCTTCCAAGAGGCTCTGTTTTATATAGGCTTGAAGTTGGTAACAAACTCCCAACTTCCCCCCAAGATATGGCCTCAAAAAGAGCTCTAGATCCTCCAATAATGGCCAAAATCCATCAATATCAGACTAAAAATCAATTAAAATCTTATTATATGGTTTAAAAACCCACAATTTGGGAAAAATCGGGCGCAACTTCCAAATTTTGGGCCCCTAGTCATATGTGCTCCCTCCATGTGGCCAAGCGCTATGCGTTGGCTCCTTAACCTCCGACCCCTAGTCATGTGGCTTGGCCATATGGTCGCCACCTTAGTCTCCACGCACCCCTCTGCTAGCTTGGCCCCTGGTCATAGCCCCCTGGTCACGCGCCTTGGTCGACGGGCTAGCCCGGCCGACCAGGCGCTAACCCCACAAATCCATGCCAAGGTATAAGGAGTGGGTCATAGGTCATATGGTAGCGTTGAACCGGGGGCTGGGGCCTAGCCCCGACCCCTTTACTCCGTCGACAGAACAAACCTTTCAATTCAAATATTAAATTTGAACTATATGTAATAAGCAACAAAGTGGGCAAGCTGGTAGCGCGACCCTGCTAAGACTCTTTCCCCACGCCTAGAGGTTGTGGGTTCGACTCCTATGGAGTCCACAAAATTTTGCCACTGCCAACCTATGGAGGGGTGCCACATGACACCATAACACTTGCCCTCTAACTGACATGTGTCAACATCCAATTCACCCACATGCATCACTACCACATGTCACCAATGGACTGGTCCACACAACTTCCAATGCATCACTGCCACATCACCTGTATGATCGTACGGACTATACAATAAGCTACCACGTCAGCATTGTACGGATTGTACAGTCAATTTTTTTTTGCATGTTTGGCAAAACGAACAGAACATGATATCTTTCGCATACTGTGTTTTTTTTAGCCCGTTCAAGTTGTGTTGGGTTCGTAACGATGAGGCCTACGTACACATCTGTTTTGAAGAGATTCTGAGCACTTTGATTTTTAGGCCTTCCTGGACCCATTTTGGTTCCTGGATCCATTTTGGATCACGCCTCCCCACTAAAACCTTTTGGTCCTTCAAAAGGATACTAACCAGTCATCGAGTGCAAGATAGGCCACCCCACTTGTTCCCTGTCTTTAAACTTTGTCATGTGCACCTGTCTTATCAAACCAATTGCAAAACAATCATGACAACTAAGAACTTATTGTTAGCCACTTGTACTCTGTCACATCTTACTGAAGCCACTATCATCCATTTTGACAACATTAGCAATGATAACAACAGAAATATGACTGCAAATGAGCTAATATGTTTGTAGTAATTGCACGACATTAGTTTATCTTGAAGCAAAGTATGATTGAACTTCCATTCTACAATCAATTAAAATCTTATTATATGGTTTTAAAACCCACAATTTGGGAAAAATCGGGGACAACCCCCGAATTCCGGACCCCCAGTCATATGTGTGCCCTCCATGTGGCCAAGTGCTATGCGTTGGCTCCTTAACCTCTGGCCTCTGGTCATGTGGCTTGGCCATATGGCCGCCACCTTAGTCTCCATGCGCCCTTGGTCATAGCCCCTTGGTCACATGCCTTGGTCAGTGGGCTAGCCCGACCGATCGGGTGCTAACCCCATAAATCCACGCCAAGGTATAAGGAGTGGGCCATAGGTCATATGGTAGCGCTGAACTGGGGGTTGGGGCCTAGCCCCAGCCCCTTTACTCCGTCGATGGAACAAACCTTTCAATTCAAATATTAAATTTGAACTATATGTAATAAGCAACAAAGTGGGCAGGCTGGTAGCTTGGCTATGCCAAGACTCTTTCCCCACACCTGGAGGTCATGGGTTCGACTCCTGTGGAGTCCACACAAATTTTCTACTTCCAACCTATGGAGGGGTGCCACGTGGTAGCCCATGACTGGGCCACATGGCATCATAACACTTGCCCTCTAACTGACATGTGTCAACATCCAATTCACCCACACGCATCACTGCCACGTGTCACCAATGGACTGGTCCACGCAACTGCCAACGCATCACTGCCACATCATCTGTACGGTCAGCTGCCACATCAAGACTGTATGGACTGTACAATCAACAAAATTTTATCTGTTTGGCAAAATGAACAAAACATGATATCTTTCGCATACGGTGTCTATTTGAGTCCGTTCAAGTTGTGTTGGGTTCGTAACGACGAGGCCTACACACACGTCTATTTTGAAGATATTCTAATCACTTTGATTTTTAGGCCTTCCTGAACCCATTTTGGTTCCTGGATCCATTTTGGATCAGAGGCGCATCTACTAAAGTTTAAAGCTAGACTAGGAAGAAGCTCGAATAACTTTTCATAGCTAATGGCTTTGAAACTAATTCTTACACTTGCAACTAAAAAAGGTGTCCCTAAATTCAAATCTTTGGTGACTCTCTTGTGGTGATAAATTGGATGAAGGGGTTATATTCTCCAGAAAATTTCTTGTTAAGACCCATCTTTAAGGATATCCAAATTATCATATCCAATTTTAATCAAAATATTTTCTTTGTGTTTATAGGGAAATGAATGAATTGGTGGATGGACTATCCAAGGATAGATCATTGTTGATTACAAGTAAATGGTGCATTTGGGAGGATGAAGATGGACAACCCTTTGAATATATTATGTTTCTTTATGGGGTTTGGTTTTTATCTGTGGATATATGTTCGTATATGTAATGTTGTGGGTGCTCATTTATGAGCTCTAGTACTTGATTGAATAATCATGATTATTTTTCGGCACAATAATGTACATGTTCTCTAAGACTATTGTAGTGGTTACTTTAAGACTATACCTTGATTCTTTTTTGGGGAAGGACTTTTCAAGGAAAATTTTGTCTAGGACTATTATGTGGATCTTTTGGGACTATACCATGATTCTTTTTTGGGGAAGGACTTTTCAAGGCAAATGTGCACAAGAGTTACTACTAAAGGAGAGGGTTATTTTCAAAAAGATTACTTAGATTTCCAATATTGAGATCATGTTGAAAGAATCAAGACATGCTAAGGATAAAATGAGGAATTTACCAAAAAAAATATTTAATCAAATGTGATTTAGAATTGATTTCATGATTTGATATGCAAGATGTTATCACAATATAAAATTGGAGGAATATTGCTTTGTTAGATGTAACTATTTCAATTTTATTTTTATCAATACTAACAATAAGTTTAGTTTAAAAAAAAAAAACAAATTTTAAAAATAAAATGATTTAATCAAAATATTTGGTTTAAAACGTTAATCAAATTCCAATATTCTCAGCAAAAAAAATAATATTTCGGTATCTGTGTTTGGTACGATGTGAAAATTCCAAGTATATTTACTTCAATACAAAAAGTTTTGGCTTGTGTTTGGCTTCAAATTTCTCATACATAGTACGAGCCGTGTCTCATCCTGTGAAATATTGTACAAATTAAGGATTATCAAAATGTTTGTACTCTAGTTATATCTCAAAAAATGGAGCTCAAATTGCTCTCTCCGTGTGAATGACCATCTAAAGGTTGGATTACACACTCTATTTGGATAAATATCCAACAAATTAATAATAATCTAATGGTACATGAATCATATAAACTCCTAGCTCTATTGGTTCTATTACAATGTTGTAGTTGGCATACAATGAGGAGCAAAGTAACCAACTATATGTGTCTTTCTAATTGTCACAATTTTAGTTAGTTTTTGTAATTATGTAATGACAATTATATGGATTGATTCTTTTTTCTTTTAATGTAGGGAAAAGGATTTAGAGAAACCCAAATTAGAGTTCAAATTTTAATTATCACAATTTTAGTTAGTTTTTGTAATTATGTAATGACAATTATATGGATTGATTCTTCTTCCTTTTAATGCAGGGAAAAGGATTTAGAGAAACCCAAATTAGAGTTCAAATTTTGGTAGAGGTAGAGAATAAAATTATAGTTAGTGGTGATTTTTCAAAGATGTTTAACTAGTACATTTAGGCATTCTTATTTATTACCAAAATTCAATAATTCCAAAATGTTTTTTTTTAAACCAAAATTGTAGCTTTGTATTAAATAAAGGGTCGTGTCAAGGCAAACAACAAGTTCGAAAGAGATTACAAAATTCAAGCTTTGAGCATGTGTATTCACATGTAACCATCATACTACTAGTCTCATACATTTCCTTATCAAACTTCCAAATGGACTGACTGCCTATATCTCTCACAAAATGGCCTAGAAGAAACACGACTCTAAAATACATTAATTATGAGCATATTCATCGTCTAGTACTTTATGTTCACCTCCATAAGGTGGTGTATATCCTTCCACTTCCATAGGTGATGTGCTACATTCTCCCTGCACAGCATAAGATATTCCAAGGCGATAAATTGTTGAGGCTTGATTGATGGAAATTGACTGTGAAGGTTGTGACAAAACTAGAGATCTCAAAAAATTGCACTCTACTTCCAAATTTATATGTGTTGGGTGAGGTTCGTAACAGTAAGTTCCAAGTCCCCATTTCTAGCCATGACCTATTGTAAAGCAATGTTGTGAGCTTCAGTAATTTCTTCATGTCTACAAAGAATACGCTTGAAGTCACTCCATGTGGGTTATGTTCTTTCATTATACAGATTCATGTAACTTCCATACCATCAACTACCACCAGTCCCTTCACCAGGAATGTCTGAAACATGGATGAATAAACAATCAAAATAATCAAACTTGTAGTGACCTATTAACCCAATTCTTGATTTGATAACAAGTGCATACAGAGAGAATCCAAATAAACCATACCAACACCCACATTCAAACCAATCATCGAGAAAGACAACACCAAAATGAAGATACAAATCCCCAACTTGGGTGTTTGATATAATGGAGAACTACGATTTGAAATTATTTAAAACCAATGGAGATAACCTGACAACCAAGGGGGTCTTGACACTATTAGTATTCAAATCTAGTAATGAAATATCACCAAGAAAATTTGAACCCATGTTGCAAACAAAGACCTTAGAGAGAAACCGCAGAACATGTGCAAGGGCATACAAGTAGCACCCAAATAAACCATACCACCACCCACATTCAGACCAACCACCAAGAAAGGTAGAACCTGAATTAAGAGACAAATTCCCCACTTGGGTACTCGAAATGACACAGAATTGTTGATTGAAAATAAATATAACAAAAGGAGAGAACCTAACAACCAAGGGAGACTTGACCCAAAGAGGATTCAATTCCAACAATGAAAGATCACCCAAAAACAAAAAAACACATCCAGAGAACATAGACACCTTAGAGAAACCATTGGATGTGACCCCTTTCGTCAACACCTCTAAATGTCATTATTGGAACCATTCCCCAATATAACCCAAAACCACGTAGGTGAAAATGAATGTGCCCATCAATTTCATATCCCTGCATATGTGTGAAATTTCTGATCATATGCCAATTAAAACATATCCCTACCACTTGTCTTGCCTATTTAATGCCCTCATCAAAGAATTTAAGGAAGAGGGAACCACTCTTTGACCCCATTCACAATGAGTTCCCTTCTACTAGGCTAGTTCCAATTTTTCCCCACCTATCATCTCCATGATTAAGATCACACTTAACATGGACCAATTTGAAGTTTGTGCCATCAAGGAGTGCGAGAGAGCATG
>ML791667.1:344810-364264 GCA_009831015.1 Picea engelmannii
AAGCCATCAAGAATTAAGGTCCAAACTTCCTTTGAAAAAAACAATCTATAACTCCAAAATGTTAATACAATACCAAAACCATTTTTTATTCATTTGAGATGTTGGATATAAAAAGTTAATACTAACATGTTCGATAAAATTAAACCTGTGCAACAAGCCATCAAGAATTAAGGTCCAAACTTCCTTTGAAAAAAACAATCTATAACTCCAAAATGTTAATACAATACCAAAACCATTTTTTATTCATTTGAGATGTTGGTATAAAAAGTTAATAACCATCATCTTGAAAAAATATGTATTGTTTTGGAACTTCGAGCTCTTTAATGAACCGCAAAGCATTTTTATGTGTAAGATGTGCATGTTGTCTTTTTTTTTCGAATATTAATATTAACAGTTAGTATCGTTAAGGTTACTTTAGTTGAAGATCTTTTTTTAATCTATTTTTATATTTAATATTAAATTTTAGAATTGTTTTCATGATTTAATAGAAGATTTAATAAAAATATTTGATTCTAAGAAATAATAAAATCATGCAATCATTAATTGAATCATTTAATTAAGTTTATAAATACCTTTAATCAATAACATATTCATTGATGAGAGATGCCACAACGTCTAACTTCATAGCCATATAGAATAACAAGGATAACTAAAGTGTTGGAAAACAATTTTCTCTTACTCCAGTCCCAAAGTTCAACTTTTCTATGTTTATTTTTTAAGACCATAATAAGTTTTCCAAAGATCAATAATTATTTTCTACACATTGTGGTTTCAATTTAAATAAAAAAATTTCCAGGGAAAAAAATGTTGTTCAACATATGCTTTGATTTGAATCAATGGATCTAGGGTTTCCTTCTACTAGGTATGGTGGAAGTGAAGGCAAAGATGGATTATTGGACTATTATAAGGATTCAATGTAGGAAAGGGACATTTTTATCTCTCTAGGTGAAACAAGGATTTGGTTAGGGTTTGTGGATAGAAAAGAGACCTCATTCCATTCCTTAGGGGGTGAAATAGTGCATGTTGAGGTCTGCTTTTCACAAAGAAAAATCCATTTTTTATGTGGGTGATCAAGTTGATATGTCTGGTGTGTTAGTTGTGTGCAAGCATAATAAAGGGTTTATTCGGGATAAATTTGAGGTGGATATTTCTCCATTGGTTCAAGTGCAAGGGGAAAATGCCTTCAGTATGGGAAATTTGGATCCACAACTTTTTCCTCAAAGTATCATTGCTTTGCCCCAATGTGAAATTAGAAGTGACATTACTACACCTCGAGAGTTGTGACACGACAATTGAGTTAGCTTTTTTCATTCTTTGGATATGTTGGAGAAGGGCTTGGTGGAAGAAAGTTCAAATTTTGTTGGAAGCGAATATGGTCATATGGTTTCAAGAGGTGATTCAAATAAGGAATTAGATAATACTTGCCAAGGTAAAGGAATCTCATTTAGAAGTTTGCATTTCAATAAGTTTTCTGGTAACCATTTTTTTATTTCTGATAATAAGGAGAAGGTGAACAAATCCTTGGATGTGTCTACTAGAGTAGAGGTAATTGGTCTATTTCTTGAGTTTGTAAAGGAAGGATTGGGGATTTCATAAAGGATGAGAAATGGTGATAATCCTTCTTTGATAGAGCAAAGTATTTGGGAAAATAGTGGTGGTATTCTTGAAATGACGAATGGTGTTATGGAAACTAAAGAGGGGTGAATAAGTGACTATTTCGAAGGAGAAGTTTTGAAAATATCTTAGGAGGAGGGTAGAGATTGAGTGTTGAGAAGAAAAGGAAGGAAATATGCACAAAAAATTGAGTAGTCATGTTAACTTGGTCTAAATTGGTGATGACATTAAACTAGATGATGTTGTTAGCATGGCTTCACAAACATTATTTGGGAGAATTTTTGGAAGAAGTGTTGTGAGAAAAGTATATGAGCTTGGATGAAAGATATTTAGGATACCTCTTTAGGTTATTCTCAATTATGTATACACTTTTAATAGGTTGGATGGATTTATCTTTTCAATCATCAAGGGATGTATAAAAAACATCATCATCTCACTAAAAGTGTAATTCCATGCCTCTATCCCTCAAGAAGTAGTCACCCTCCTTTAACTCTTGATAAAAATGGGTAGATAACAACTTGATATGGGGGAAACTACTTGGTCTTCCACTTGATTTTTGGCTATGTAGGTGTTTATACAAATAGGGAATTCCCTGGGGAGTTTCATAAAGGATGACATGAGATTTTTAGCCATAATGAAATTTCAGTTGCTAGATTTCTTATTGGACTAGACTTGAGAGAAGGATTGGCAACCAAAATTTCACTCTAGACAGGTTCCAAGTATTTTTTTCCACATTTGGATTATTTTGGTGTTCCTTTTCATTATGAAAGGTGCCATAACATAGCCATTTAGTTGTGGATTGTGAGTTGTTATTCAAGAAGAAAGTATGGGTTTGAAATCATCTTGTTATGGATAAGGACGAGGGCTTGCAATTGGTTTTGGATCAAAAATAAAATATGCAAAAAGAGATAAGGGATATCCTAGAGATGACACATCATATATGAAGAAGGAAGACAAAGTGTAAGAGTTTCCTATCTTAGAAAATTTGGAGACTCGTAAGGGTCTTCATTGTGAAAAGGGGATTTTCCAATAGCTTACAACTTCGAGATTTGGATCTCAATGCTAGAAAGGTATTAGAGGAATCAATGGCTATCATATTTGATTTTGTAAATGACCTATTTCATTGAATTTATATTTTTCTATGGATAAGGGGGTTGATTTGGGTTTTTTCTCTAGTTTAGATATTAATTTGTCGAAGGGAATTGGAATGAATGATTCTCCTTTATGGGTTTCGCAGGTTGGGGTTCTACACAGTTTTATTTGGTTCTCTAATTGTTGGAGAGAATAGGTTATTTATTGGGGAGGATTCTTTTATAGATAAAACTCAATTTCTTTCAAGGGTTAGCAACAATTCAAATGGAAAAAATGGCAATTTATATAATGGTTCAAGATATAATATTAGAACAAGAAAGGGTTTCCTTGGAGGTGAAGTGGATTAGGTGTTAGTGTAAGGTACCATATGTATTATAATAAGGAGAAACATAAATATTGCAGCAAATACCAGGGAAACAACAAAATATAGAGAATCACAACACCATAAATGATACCTTTATTGATAGAAAGACAAGTTCACTTGCCTCTTTGAGGGGGAAACCTCCAGCATAGTAGAGCTCTATTACAATAATTCACAAGATAATAATTTCTCATGCCTTCTACTCATGTTTATATGAATTCTATCTTCTAAAGAACATTCTAAAGGAAGATATTTCTAGAAGCAGAAGCTTCTATTAAGTCTTTTTACATTAGACTTGTTCACATTATTAAATAGGCCATATTAACTATTGTTGTCCTTTAATGCATGGAAAACATATTATTCTACCTAAGTAAGGGGTTAGGGAGGTTAGGTCCCTAACATTCCCTCCCCCTTGAAGAATATCCTTGTCCTCAAGGTTGGAGATGAGGAAATTGTTGTAAAATGGTAGTTGTCTCCTGGGTGGCATCTTTTGGAGTTATATACTTTCACTAAACTAATACTTTCTTGATGGTTCACTGACACAAGCGATAGTCTCGTTGGTCCAAGACTACTTGTGGCTGCAACCAAATGGAACATTCTTCATCTAACTCAGGGAGACTGGTTTGAATCAGGCACTTAGTTCAAATCACTTTCTTTAAGCATGAGACATGAAAAACATGATGGAGCTTAGAATGATTGTGTTGAGCTAACCAGTAGGCCATGAGCATCACTCACTTGAAAATTGTATAGCGACCATAAAATTTGGGGGAAATTTTTGACAGTGTTAATGTTTGAGTGAAGTCTACTTCTAAGGTTGTAGATGAAGAAACACCTATCCCCTTCAGCGAATTGACGATTGAAATGACCCTAATATGTTGGTTGCTTCATGTGATTCTGAGACAGGACCAAGTTTTCTTTGTGGGTAAAAAGAATGGCTAATCAGACTCTAAGATTGTTGTCAACCTCCTAAACCTTGGAGATACCTGGCATGTGTGAGAGAATTGACGATGCCTTTTTCCCATAGATTGCTTCAAAAGAATCATGCGAGTGGCAGTATGGTAAGATCTGGTGTACCACCATTATTCTAGGGGTAACCACTGAGCCCATTTATGTTTTTTGTTGGATGCAAAACATTGCAGATATATTTCCAAACACTTTTTGACAAATTTCATTTGTCCATCAGTCTGGCGATGATAGGTGGTGTTGATATGCAATTGGGTTTCCTGGAGTCAAAACAATTCTTGCCAAAAATTGTTGGTGAAAGTTGGATCTCGGTCAAAGACAATAGAATGAGGCAGGCCATGGAGTTTGAATATATTATCCATAAAAAATTGAGCCACTATGGATGCAGTGAATAGGTGTTGAAGAACACATAAATGAGAATCTTTGGAAATACAATCTACTACCACCATGATGACTGACTTATTTCCCAATTTAGGTAAGACAACAATGAAATCTATAGAAATATCCCTCCAAATAGCAGGTGGAATCGAGAGCGGTTGGAGTGCGACTGGAGCTTTGATTGTTTCTCCCTTATTGCATTGAAAGGTATCACATTCAGCCACAAAGGTGTGGATGTCCTATTTCATACTGTCCTAGAAAAAATAATGTTTGACTCATTCATCGGTTTTGGTAAACCTTGAATTCCCAATTGTGGATGAAGCATGAAACTCTGTGAGAACCATGGATTTAACGTTTGATTGTTTGCTTAAATACAAGTGACCTTTTTAGCTAAGCTCTTCATTGTTCCAAGAGTACCCTGGAGAAGCTTGAGGATCTTGTTGCAATTTTTGGATCAGGCTAGAAAGTTTGGGGTCTTGCAACCATTCCTGGAGAATAGCTTGAAGCCAGTCTGCTACTTTTATAGCAAGATTTGCCTCACCCCATGCAATCCAAGGACAAAAACACTCCAAACCCCGAAAAAGAAGATTATATCCCGGGTATGGTCGCAAATTTGATTACGAGGAAAATCTCTCTATGGCTAGGGGTAAACCACAACAGATGGAAATGACTACAGAAATCAACTCTAATCTCAAGTATGTTATATAAACAAATATGCTAACAAGACAAGATAAAAGGCCTACATCATCCAGATGTTCAATGAAGTCCATCGTTGAGCACTTGACCCAAAGAAATATACCTGCAACTAGTCCTTAACAACCAAGCAACGCAAGCATATGGTGATAATATATAATGTTAGTACATTCAATAGCATAACCCATTAACATTTATAACAAATACACCCATGGAATAAAAATTCAAATATTTGTGAGATATTAATTGGACGAGAAAAGAGTATTTCTATTAAGATATAATCAACAGAAGTGAATGAGTTACAAACTTCCGTGTCGACATGGTTCGGAATTGAGAAACTAAGTTCCTTCCGGTTGGGCATCCACCAAAGGTAAGCTCATATAAGAGAGACAATGAAGTTATCAATCAATAAGGGAAGAGCTTGGGGGCTGAACAATGTGTTCAGACTTAAAGAACAAAGGGATGCAGACTCAATGTGAAGTGAATAATTTCTCTAGAGTAACTTTTCTCTCAAATTTGAATTCTTTCTCCTCTTTTCCATAGCTCGGATTTTGCCCATTTATATCCTTCAAGTGGAACTGAAGGGCTGAGTCGAAACGTTTATGGTATATGGAACTCCAAGGATCATTTATCTTGTGACATGACATGGAAACCCGACACCATTTTTTAATTTTGGGCACATTTCCTGATGTACGCAGGCTGTAGTGGTGTAACCTACGTATACACATGTTGTAATATAGGCAGGGTGCATATATGTGGAAAAATCATGTTTTTAGCTCTGGGATTTGCAAAAAGGGACTTCAAGTCTGCATAGGGAAATGGAAAAAGGCCCTCTATGCAATATTGCATGGGGAGAGAAAAATCTTGCTATAACAACTATAATGAATGAGAAGGAAAATAGGGATCCTTATTCTTCATATTTCCTTTAAAGAGCATCAACAACCACATTTTCTATTACATTCTTGTAGATGATCTCATAATCATATCCAAATATCTTGGTCACCCATTTTTATTGCTTCGGGGATGAAATTATTTGTTCTGAAAAATACTTGAGGCTACGATGATCAATTTTAATTTGGAAGTGTTGCCCCAATATATAAGGATGTCAATGATCCACTACATGCAGAATAGCCAACATTTCCTTTTCATAGTTTGATTGGCCCAAATATCGCTCTAATAGTTGTTTTCTAGTGAAAGCCAAAAGTCGAGCATCTTGCATGAGGACTACCCCAATTCCTTTCCCTGGCGCGTCGCATTCCAGGAAAAAAGTCTTTGTAAAATCAAGTAGTGCTAGGAAAGGAGCAGTTCACATAAACTCTTTAAAGGATTGGAAGGATTGATCTACTACTAGAGTCCAGTTGAAAGCATTCTTTTTAAAGAGAGCAGTGAGAGGATCTACATTTTTTCCAAAATTCCAAACAAACTTGTGATAATATCCTGTTAAACCCAAGAAACCATGCAATATTTTAAGAGTTTTAGATCGATGGAAATCCTTCATAGATTCAATTTTCTTAGGATCCACCCGTACATTGTCCTTTCCTACAATATGAACCAAATAATCAACTTCAAAGGAACCAAAAGCACATTTAGATTGTTTGAGAAAATGATTTTTCTTAGAAAATAGATGGAGAACTTGATCCACATGGGCGAGATGGACTTGCCAAGTGTTACCATAGATGAGAATATCATCAAAGAAAACTAAGACAAAATGGTGGAGGAAAGGAAGGAAGACATGATTCATGAGACTTTGAAAAGTGGAGGGGGGATTACATAAGCCAAAGAGCATGACGAAGAATTCATAATGATCCTCATGAGTTCTAAAGGCAGTCTTGGGGATCTCTTCCTCTTTCATACGTATCTAATGGTATCCAGAATGGAGATCGAGTTTTGTAAAGTATTGAGCACCACTCAATTCATCCAAAAGGTCATCAATGACAGGAGTGATAAATTTTTCTTTGATTATGAATTTGTTGAGGGCACAAAAATCAGGACACATGCACCAAGTGCCTTCTTTCTTGAGTACCATGATTACTAGAGAATAATAAGGGTTGGTACTAGGACAAAAAATACCTACTTCTAGACATTCTTGAACAACTTTCTCAATTTCATTTTTCTGGGAAAATGGATGATGATAAGGGTGAACATTGGGAGGAACATTGCCAAGTACTAAAGGAATGGAATTATCATGGGCACCTAGGAAAGGGGGAGGTCCATGGGGAGTGTTAAAAATAGATTGGTGTCAGGAGAGTATGATTGGAGGTTAGGGTGCATAAAGGGTGTCTCAACGACGTGAATGGAATGGAGTTGGGTAATAATGCCAAGATGACCCTTTTTTAGTATATTTTCCATTCGGTGGGAACTAGTGATCTCAGGTGAGCCTATTGTGATGCCTTGGAATTTATATTGTTGTCCCTCATGTTGGAATTGCATGGTGAGGTCCTTAAAGTTTAGGAGAATGGGGCCAAGTGCATAACGATTCAACAACTGAGAACAATGTCACAACTACCCATGTCAATAGAAAACATATGAGATTTCATGTGGTATTGACCAATTTGTAGGCACACAATTTCGCAATGCCCACTACATTTCAAGAAACCACCATTGGAAATCATGATTTGAAATTTGTTGAATCCACAAATATCATAATTGATTTCCTAGGAAATGCGACGATGAATAAAATTATGGGTGTTTCCACTGTCAACGAGGATTATGACTTTCCTATGCTTAATGTGGCCAATGAGATTTATAGTTTGGGGAGCAGAGAAGCTAGTGAGGGCGTGCAAAAAAATCAATAGTTCAACTTTCGATGGATCAACAAGATGAGTAGGATCATCTCTCGTCGGTAGCTCTTCCAAAAAGGAAACTTCGGCCTCCATGTCAACAACATCCTAAAAATGGCCATAAAAATATTATGTTCCTTAAACTTGTGCCCTGGAAAATATTTGTCATCACAATTATAACAAAGACCCTTGAGTTGGCGTTCATCCATTTTTTCCTGAGTTGATTTTTGGATCTTGAGAGGGGTGGCATGAGAGGCAGGATTGGTAGGTAGAGGGCGAGGAAGAAAACATGGTTTTCGATTCTAGGAAAAGACAACCTATTGTGCTTCTTTGGCGCGTTGAGTAGCTTCTAACCAAGTCTCGGGACAAGCCATGATTACCTAGGCAAAAATTTCATCCTTTAGGCCACTGATAAAAAAATCCCTAAAGAAGACATATGTCATGCCCTTCATTCTAAAATCCAAGTGTTCAAAGGCAATTATCAATTCTTCTATTGTGCTAGACTGTTTCAACTTGGTCAAATGGACTAAATGGTGGGTGTCGATGTCAAAGTGTTCATAAAGCTCTGCAACAAACTAGGTTTAAGAAACATACCCTTAGCATGCATTTTTACGCCATTGCCACCATTGCCAAAATTTAATATCCAAACAGAGAACACCATAACAAAGTTTGGCCAACTCATCATTAATGCCATGCAAAGAAAAATAATGTTGCATTTGGGTGACCCAGCCCTTGGGATTGGAGCCATAAAATTTATTGACCTCAACACAGGAAGACGGGGGTCATGATGAAAGGAGTTTGAATGAAAGGTCATAGTATGGGACAAGTTAGCACCATCTAATTTGGAGGGTTTGTGACAGAAGGGGGGGTATTGGGATTGGTCCAACAACTGGTTGAGAGTGGCATTGATGGTGTCAAATTCACCTGTGAATTTTTCAAGTTAGTTGTTGACTTTGGAAAATTCATTCCTAACTTGGTCTAGGAATATATCAAAGTCAGAAGACATTTTATGGATGGTCTCCTTATTTTGTTTGATTTCATCCTGCAGGTCTAGGTTGTGAGTGGTGGCCATTTGGAAAGTTGGGGTGCTAGGGATGGGGACCAGGTCCACTAAATAAATGTTGATAAGTGATATATGTTGGCATTATTGATTGTGTGTTCTCATTGATGGAAACATGAATCAAACATATACAATAATCAGAGAAAAAGGAAGATCACCTTGGAGAATAAGAAATTTGTGATCACTATTGAAAACGATAGGATCGACATTGATCCTATGTTTCTAAATCTCAGGAAAAGTATCATGCAGAGAATCAATGTATAGAGTAACGAAGCACAAGGAATTAAGAGATCAAGAAGGTTAGCGACTAAACATCATTGCATAAAAGAATGAACAAACAACTATTAAAATCTCTTGAGAAATAGAAATGAACATATCAGAAAGAAGAGCACTGAACACCCTCAGAACTGTGAGGAAACTTTGTTATAGTCGGTCCAAATATCAATCATTGATCGAAACCAAGTGGAAGGATAGCATAAGTTTCGACACTTCACCACTTCACCACTTCGGTGATTACTGAAGACAAGGAAGAATCCATGAAATCTCGAAGTCATGAAATAAATGCCAACTGTCGATCATGAAGGAGATTTGGATGAGTTCTCAGTTGTTAGATCAAGATTTAATTTAGAATTAAATGTTTACCATCAATCTGGAATGGAAATGTTGAACTGTCAGATCGTACTAAAGGAAAGAAGGTGGTCAACTTTGGTGCTGACCACTCCGGTGATAAGAAGTTCAGAAAAACCAAGAATACTCGAAGGTCGGAGTCCCGAAGTCCCGAAGTGAATGAGGGCCATCAGATTTGGGAAATGCATGGTGATCATTGGATGAGGATAGCCAATTCCAATGGTGGTCAACTCCAACACTGACCACTCCGAAGAAAAGAAGTTTGAATCGTGTAGGAATACTCGAAGGCCAAATCCCCAAAGTCACAAACTCCCATCGACCGTCAGATCAATGGAAGAGTTGGGAAATCCCATTGATCGTTTATCAACATAAAGTGGAAGGGTAGGGTAAGCCTTGAAATCCTGAAGTCTGAAAGTAACGCTAAATGGTGATTCATTTCGGGACCATTCCCTATCGTTGGATGAAGTAGTGGAAGGAGAGCATAAGCAGAGCCAAAGGAACAAAGTCCCAGAGTAAACATAGGTCATCGGTTCAAGACAATGAAAGATCAAACAATGGAAAAACATATTTGGCACTTTGGTGATGATTGAAGGTTGATATAAAAGTGAAAAACTCTCGGAGCCACAAAATACCGAAGCCATGAAGTGAAAATCCATGATCGAGGAGGGAGACATGTGGCAGGAAACAAAGATGACACATGGCCCAATTAGGTGGTAAAAAATGTCAAGGTCGATGTGGCACATAAGGACCTTGAAAGTCATGAATCAGGGTGACACATGGCACATAGAATTAGGGTCCATGTCATCTTGAGTGACATCAGGAAGCCATGTCACTCTGGGATGACTAACTTCAAGGATATCCAAACTTTCGTTTTCATCTAATCGTCAAAGGCCAGAATCACGAAGTAACGTTAATTGTTGATCTAATTCGGAATCATTCATGATCATTGATCAAACATAGTGGAAGAATATAGTAAGCATGAGGTGTTAATTGACAATAAGAAGTCACCGTCGATTTATGACTTATTCGATAGGTAAACCTCCGGAGGAATTGAACTACTTCAGAGTTCTAGTAACCCGGAGTCTCGGAGTCACGAATGTCTGAAGTTCTGGAGTAGATGACAACCATCCACCTCAATTGAATATTAATTCAAAGTTGTCGATCATCTAAAAGACAAAGTTTAATGAATGCGCAAGGATTAGACCAGACCGTCAATATGAGAACTTCAAGAGTAATGCTAGCCATTGGATTAGTCAGCATGAGATGTAACCACTCAGGAAGGTAAAAAATCTAGAAGAATACAAGGATTGCAAAGGCAGGAATCCTGAAGGTCGAAGTATCAGAGAACCTGGCTCTAGCACCGGTCACATGATAAGGTAAAAAAGAAAATAGGGAGTGTAAAGGGGCTAGAAGTAAATAATCCCTTGGACACTTGAATACAGTCTCATGTAGAAGAATAAGAGCAAAACGAGAAAATGCTAACAGAACAACGTTTGAAATAGCTAAGCCTGTGGTTTTGAGCCCGTGGTCACAAAGGTAAGTGGGTTGAAGAAATCGCCTTTGGAGAATTTGATTTCTATGAATAGTTAGGGGCCTGTGAAGTAATTTGACGAGATGAACACCATAACAGTACAAAGAACTAGTAAAATATTGAATATGATCTATTGAAGAACTAGGGATGCAGCAGAAGCATGGGAACGTTATAAGGAGTCGATACATACCTGTGATCATCTCATGTAGACGAAATTCAAATCAAGATTAATCTTCTAATTAATTGAGAAACTTACATGATAAATTAATGAATAAGGAGAATATTATCTATGTTAAATTAAATGAATAGATGCAATGTTTCATGTCAAAAGATACAATGGTTCAATCCTATAACTATTGAAATACTATATAAACTAGAAGTAGTGGTGAATCTTAGGGTGTCTTGGTGGATTAAATATATGTATATATAATGGATTGAATGGAAATTCATTATGTCAGGTCGGTGCCTACTTACAAGCTGAGTCTTGTTATGAGGGTTGGATTCCTCGCATCTCAATTGGATCTGGGATCAACAAGTTGGGTCTTGTTATGAGGGTTGAATTCCTCATTTCTCAGTTGGATCTGAGAACTACAAGATGGGTCTTGTATCAGAGATTCAGATCTCTCATATTCAGTTGAAGTTGAATATATTAAAGGATTCATTTTATTTGTATCCATTCAAGTTAAATAAATAAAAGAAAGATATTTTATCTACTTCATACAATTTGTGTTACACATGTTTGTGAATAATTAATTGAGTTGCATATATCTTATTTAGTTAATTATGTTAATCTATCAAAGTATGAAAAGCAACCAAAAGTTCCAGACACTGATTCACCCCCCCCCTGTTAGTGTCAATGTGTGTTTCAACAATTGGTATCAGAGAAAGTGCCTTCAACACAATTTAAAAACTGGAAGGTAGATTATGAAGAAATGGGTGGACAAATGGTTCTCTCCACAAATGAAGTGCCCTTATTTGATGGAACAAACTACTCTTCATGGAGGGAAAGAATGAAATGGTATCTGAAGTCAAGAACATCTGGTGTTTGGGACTTAGTAGTATCTAAACCTTGGTACTCAACTACCTCAAAGAACAATTCAAAAACTGCAAAAGAAGCAAAGAAAAATAATTCAATAACATTAAAGGCAATCGAGAATGGACTGTCAGACAAAGTCAAAGAAAAGATGGAAAATTGCACCTCTACTAAAGTACTATGGCTCTAGCTGGATAATTCTTATCAAAATAAAGAACAAAACAAAGAAATGAATATTCGAATCAGTTTATAGAACAAAACAAAGAAACAGAAAAATCCAATCAGATTACAGAACAAAACAAAGAAATAGAGAAATCAAATCATATTGAAGAAAAAAATACAAATAAAGAGAATTTTGATCAAAATAAAGAACAAAACACAGAAGAGGACAATTCCATCAAATAATTTATGCAAACTGTAATCATCAACAAAGAAGACTACTACATCAAGGAATTGATGAATACCTCAGTATTCACTAAAGAAAAACTATTAGATTTTAAGACTGATGTTATAACTACATTTGAAGTGATTAGTAGGGAACCAGGAAATGGTCTATATATTGAACTTACTAATGATGTTCTTGACCAACTTGAATACATAGTTATGTTCACTTTTGAAGAGTTAGAGAAACTTCATAAGAAATATATGTTTCTACTACAACAGTTAGATCGTCTAACCATGAAGAGCATGAACAAAAGATTCAGCTAGAAGACAAAGAAGAAGAAATAAAAAGATTGAAGACCAAAGTTTCTAATCTAGCAGAAGAAATGGAATAATTGAAGACACGTGACAATAAAATCAAATAAGTACTAGAAGATACAAAAGAAATGGTCATCTATCTAAAAACTGAACTTGAAGAAGCTAAGAAAAATGAAGAAGCCCAGAAAATCCAATTAACTAAAAGAGAAGAATCATGTCACATGTTGCAATTGGAAATTATTTATGTCAAAAAGATAAATGAAAGTATTAACACAACTCTAATGACTCAAATTGAAGAAGATGAGAAAAATGAAGAAGCACATAGGATCCAATTAACTAAAATGGAAGAATCATGCCACAGGTTGGAATTGGAATCCATCAACCTCAAAAGGATTCAGATTAAAACAAGGAAGAAATCAAAATATTGAAGAATGAAAATTTTGATCTAACAAAATATATAGAAGAGTTAAAGACATATGAAAAAACTAATAATTGCACATAAGTCTTGGATGATATAGAAGAAATGGTCATCAATCTGTTGGATTACTGAGAGGGGGGATGAATCAGTAATAGAGCAATTTAATCCTTTTTAACTATATAATGCAAGTGTTATATCAGTGTAGCATTATCATCCAATAATTGTAGAGTAAATAAACAATGAACATGAAGAAATTGAGCATAAGAATATTAGGACAAGAAGATTGGCAGAAAAGGCCTCAAGCCACAATTCTCAACATTGTATTCATCTTAATGATACAAATATATAATACAATAATGAAACCACCTCAATTGTTCTCACTTTGACACCTCATTAGGAGATAAGGTAGGAGGAGACAATATAGGAATCTAGAAACACACTTAGGATAACAACTATATCTTAGTATGTAAAATATACAAAGGTGGTATATTAAGACTTAATGATTGTATATGAGAAAGAGGCTAACAATCCCCCCCTCAATCATAAGTCCACACAACAATACCAACAAAGCAGGTGCATAAGTTGGTATATCTCCATGTCTTCATGCTGAAACTCATGAGCTGAGCCACAAGGAAGAACTGTCTAAAAAATTGTCAAATATGGATGCTGATAAATCTAAACAATCCCACTATGTAAACATGTGATCCAAAATGCCAACAATTTGTTCACTAATGTGAACTCCAATATGATGAGAGCGAACAAAGAGAAGTGAATCAACTGCAATTCTGCCACATCCCTGAAAATGCATGACAACTCAATCAATGCCAAGTTGCAATGCAGTAGGATCCATCTGTCCTCTGCTAGGTCCAATAACCATCTAGGTGAACCAAATGTCCACATCATTTCTCTCAAAATCAGCATCCCTGTGTATGATTCAATATAGAACCATCATTCTGCCAAAGTCTTCCATCTATAGACTGCAGTTGCCCATCTAGCAAATTTGATGCCCATATGGCATATTTGTTGTTTGTTGTTGTCGAAACTTTCTGTCTGACAACCATCTTCAATTTCATCATCAATTCCCCCCTTTGTCTGCTGAAAGGAGAGACCACGAGTGGTTTCATGAACCATCATCACTGGAATTTTGAACTCCTCCCCTTAAGGTGCATGAGAGTTACATCATTGTACTCCCCCCTTCTATTCTCAATAGAGTRCCATACTTGTTCCATTTGAGTACAACACAAAGTGGGCATGCAGAAAAAAACCACATGTTATCTCATCCCGTGAGAGTCATGCTCGAAAGCTACGCCATAAGGGGRCCACTTATGTGAGTTACAAAAATGTTATGTACTACAAKATTGGTCTTTAATYGAGATTGAATTCTTCGATAAGACTTATATAATCGCTTGGTTGTTGATGACCATTKCCAAGGATCAATCCACTCATACTGAATCTTCAATCTTKTAGGTTTCTTCAGTGTTGAACATTTGTCTGAAGAATGGTTATGCTTGCCACAATGCTGGAAAGGATGGAGATCAAAACACTTATTCTCCATGTGACCAACTCGATTACAWTGTTGGCACTTAACATCCTGATCGTCAACATTTGAAGTTGAATTTTCTTGAAGAAATCCAACACTCACAAACAAAATTGGTTTGGAGTAATTTGGAATATGAAAACTATTTTGATTTTCATATCYTAAGCCATGTCGATTTCTATTGAAGTGTAATTCTTCCCAAGGTCTGATGATGGGCTTGGAAAGATCATGTTGTACTTGATGAYGTGCTTCACATTCAATTTCACTTATACTTGTTGTATCACTTTATGCTTTGGCATCTTTTGCTTGCAATTCATCTTCATTGGAATTTGCTTCTGAAGTTGGCTTGTTGATTTGTTCCTTCACCGATTGTTGATCCAAATCATCATCATCATCATAGAAAGGTTTTTTCTGAACAAAAACTAGTTCAAAAAACTTCACTGGCTGTTGACTTTTGAGATCTATCAACTCACCATTCAATAGATGCAATTTTGCTTGTAGAATTCTAACTTTAGTTTGTGTCACTTGCAAACAAGTTAGCATGGATTGAAGTGTTTCTTTGTGAAGTATGATTGTATTATCTTCAACAGTTTTTATTAGAGTGTTCAGTAACTCTAATATTTCTACATTTCGCTCCATTTGAACTTGCTTGCTTGTTCACTTTCTCTTTAGACTCTCTTGAATTTAATTCACTCGAACTGGCTCGCTTGTACTTCAGGCACACTTGAACTCGCTTGCTTGAATTTGCTTCCAAGAACTCACTTTCTTATACTTTCTCGCTCGCTTGAAATTTTCAACAAGTTGAGGATGTCGATTACTACCAAAAAGGCATCCCAAAGACTTGATGTTTACAATGATTTGAGTTAAACTACTCAACCTTGTCAATTTCAACTCAAAAATGACAAAATACTTTTGAGTGTTGGGCTCAACTGAGAATGCACCCAATTACAAAAGAAATTCAACTTGATTTCATTGGACACTTACAAAATAACTATAGTTGACCTTGATTACTTACAAAAAATACTATTTGCAAGTTTACAATAAATGTCGATTTCAAAGTTGAGTTGATCTTCAAATTTGATGATGCTTTGAGTCCTTGATTATGAACTTGATGTGTTCAATGTTGATTTGATTGCCAATTTGATATCTTTGTTGCTTCTTAATTGAGAGCTTTGATTGCATCTTCTTGAATTTCATTAATTATGTAAGCTTTCATATCCTTAACTTGTTGTGTACTCCATGTGTGTGTGATAATGTCAAAACTAGACATAAATCATCTCATAAAACAACCATGAGAAAATCACCAACACACTACACAAGGTGTACCTAAGATCCCCTTATTCAATTTCGGGTGAATCTTGGACACAAAAACCAAATAAAATGATTTTATTATGTTATCATTTTTACAATGAAAATGGTGGCCAGATCTAAAACCAAAGGTTTTCCTCCTCTCAAAGTATATCACCAAACTCCTTTTACAACATTTTCCTCCTTATAAACCCATTTCAATTAATTAAGACACATCCTCACCAATTTCAAAACTACACTTCAAGCTCCTTCAATTTTACTTTCACAAATCCTCAACTATATTTGTTGAACAAATCTTGAATTACAAAAATATCCCAAGGTAAAACTTCTCAAATTTAACACTCCAAATCCTTTTTTATACAAAATTGTCTCTCCTTAAAATAAATAGTATGTTAATGTTTAATTTAAATCTACTTATTTCATAAAAGGAGACCACTTAATGTTTTTACCATGAACCAACCCACCAAAATTAAAGTGCCATTCCACCACCTTATATAGAGAGATCCACATACATTTAGCACATTTCGGGCGGATTGTTGAGCAATATGTGGAAGAAATCGCCAGGGTAGAACGATGAAGATTTGTTGAGCGATTTATGGTTGTATGTTGAGAAATCTATGGAGAAGATTGTTTCACATATCAATGAGTATTTGGTGTCAAGTAGTCACATATGTCTAGTTGATTGAGGGGATACATTCACAACTCCACCATTTTCAATCAGAAAGAAAAGAAAAAAAATTGTTGTTATCTTTCTTTGCTACAATGGAATTATCACCAGTTGCACTCTTCATTGCAAAAATTTAGATGGACCATCACTGACACAATGAATATAATCGAATCTGACTTTGTGATCTCCTTCTATGCTTTTTACTGGTTACTTGACTAGATATGAGAATGAAAAGATGCAAACTTACAAAGGATAATGTATTCAACATGGAATTCTCCATCAATTCCAATTCTCCATCAATGCCTTTATACTATGGAGTGTGGAATTATCCATCAATTCCAATTCCACCTTGCATTCGTCCTTTCCAAGGAATTACACAATGGTCAACGTATAAAGCCAAATACAACACTCTACATCTAGACCAAGAACTCACTCAGACGTAGATTCTCCACATATCAGAGTGATAATGCCTCCAATAGGATGGAAATTTTCGCCCTTGTTTTCTGGGCCAATTCGATAGAACCTGTAGTTTGTAAGAAGGTTAATTTATGTTTCAGATGCACCATCTTGGTTAGCCATATCATATAAAATAGCTATAATGCAAGGTAGACAACAACAAACTACAATGTCAATCATACATGCCACCGCAACACAAAATGTAGTAAAAAATACATCAAATGCCAAAAACATGATACAAAGCCAGTAAATCCATGGAGCATCCTCTGCAAGATATTTCCCACCATCAAATCTCTCCACAGATGAAAACATCGTCTTCATAGATTCCAATCGCATTGTTATACTATTGCGTTCTTCTGTATTGTGGCGGCCTATCTCTGCCTCTTGAAGGGGGGTTTATCTTCATTATGGGAAGGCATGCAAACTCAGGCTTCAACCAAGTCCGCCATTCAACGATATAACATAAAATCCATCAAATTTCAAGTCACCATATCGATCTAGCGAAGATAAAACAAAATCTGGGTGTTTGATCATGCTACTTTGTGGGAGATCATCTTAGCAGGATCTCGAACCACATAGAATTTTCATATGATAAAAAAATACAAATTTTGCAGATCTAAAACATCAGTCTATCCAAATGAAAAAAAAGTGGAATATTTTGGCTACAACAATAGATCCATTAATGTACCAAATATGTGTGGGTAGATTGTTGCGAGTAATTCATTTTGGATAGATCTACGTTCCCCTTTATTGTCGAGTAGGCTACATGACGTAAGGGAAAATTCTAATCGTCTGCTATGATATGGTATGCCATGAAGAATGGTTCATTTTAGAAACTACTTCATCCACATTGATCATCGCCCATCAATGGTAGCTTCCCACAATTGCCTTGAACCGACGAATCTACAGTGGTGATAATTTTTCTTTTGCTTTCAAAGCCGGCTGGGAAAGCGTAGTGGCCACTCCACGAAAAAAAGGATCAACAAAACGTCTAATTTATTGTTATTGGGGAGATCCAAGTCGTTGGCTTTCCAAATTACAGATCAGATATGTGCACAAAATCTTCAAATCTGAGCATTCCACTAGCAGCAAGGTGCCAATCCATTACTTTAGATCTCCAACACCATAGTGATAGGCTTCCAATTGAAGATTTCAAACAAATTCACCTTCCATGGATCACCAACATGACTCTCAAGATTAACAGGTCCTTAAGAACTATAATAGCTCTGATACCAATTGAATAAATTGAGCATAAGAATATTAGGAAAAGAAGATTGGCATAAAATTACTCAAGCCATAATTCTCAACATTGTATTCATCTTAATGATACAAATATATAATACAATAATGAAACCACCTCAATTGTTCTCACAACGACACCCCATCAGGAGATACGGTAGGAGGAGACAATATAGGAATCTAGAAACACACTTAGGATAACAACTATATCCTAGTATGTAAAATATACAAAGGTGGTATATTAAGACTTAATGATTGTTTATAAGAAAGAGGCTAACAAAACAAATGAGCAATCATACGCCTACACAATACACCAGTGTTTTTACATGGAAACCCAAAGTGGGAGAAAACCACAAAATGTTTTTGCTTATATGTCTTGAAGAATTACATTCATTGGAAGCACCAACTTCCTTTGTTTTCCAACTGCAACTGGAAGGAAGCTCCAACCCCCTAGTTTATCAGGCTACAGCTTGAGGGAAGCTCCAACTCCCCAATTCTTTGGCTACAACCAGAAGGAGGATACAATCCCCTAAGTTCTCTGGCTACAACCGGAAGGTGGATACAACCACCTATCCTTGCCCTGTCCAACCGCCCTGAAATATAAATGACAAATGTAGACAACCTGTCACTGTCATTGAATCAACCACTGCCAATGTCAACATGTCACTGTCAACCTGTACCAATCAACCTGCAGCAAACAACCTATACCAATAACCTGAACCAGCATGTACCATGCATCAACCTTGAATCATCAAGATGTACCAACATCATCAACTATACACCTCATTTATGTTCCAACTCATCAACTATACACCTCATGTATGTGCCAACTCATCAAATACTTGTCTCAACCAGTGTACCCAACATGTACCTCAACCATATACCAAAGACATACACCAATATAACCATCAAAAGTTATCTAACAATTCATCACTCTATCCATAAACCAAATACCATAAACCCTTACATCAAACCATGTGCCACAACCTCACTGTTAT
>ML791667.1:378555-425662 GCA_009831015.1 Picea engelmannii
GAACCAAGTAAAGAACAAAAAAATCTATGGCCAACTAGAGAAAAAAAAAACATCACTCACTAATAAAATCTAGAAATCAAACCAAGCAAACAAATCTTCTTATTCTGAAATCACTAGTTGGTGATGAAATCCAACCTTGTGAAATCAAGACAATAAGGGACTAGGATAAAGTGGGTGGAAAAGTTACGTTGATGACATGCTTAACAGGATTACACCCTGGTGCAAGCTCCCACACATAATCGTGGGTATACCCTCCAAGGAGCCCGAGTGATTTTGGCCAACGTCGATTCCAGGTATCATGAAGACTTTCCCCTCCACAGTCACCTCCTGTAAAGACCCTAAAGAGACATGCCACTAATGTTACCAACTACAACAATGATTCCTGGGGAAACAATCGACAGTCCGATCCATGTGCAAAGGTAGGGTATCTAGCCCAAAATCAACTCGAGGAGCTCCCACACATAATCGTGGGTATACTCTCAAGTGACCCCCAATAATATGTGCAATCTCTACACTAAGACCAACAAAGCATGGTGAGTAACTATGCCAGTCCAAATGTGACCTCGTTATTGACCCTTGTGTTAGAAGGGCTTCCCAGGACAAAATGTAGCAATTGGATTTGAACTCTCCCTGTCACAAGATACTATTGTGTGTTTTGATGCTTTGGAGAGTGTGCCTTACAACCTATTCCAAAGCATTATCCTAGCTAATGTTGGTGAAGAGAAATCCTAGAAAATAAAAGTTTCTAATAAATTTTAAAATTAGAATGTATTTTAAAGCTGTTGTTTACTCAAAAGGGAGATGGAAATGAAACTGGTGATGCTGTGACCTTGACCCAATAAAATGCAAGAAGAGATGAATATGCAATATTTCAATTCAATGAACTCTAATTACAATAGGGAGAAGGTATTTTTCTTGAAGTACAAAAATCTACGAATCACAATTTCTTAATTTCAAATGGACACAATTCCAAACAACCATAAACTATAA
This sequence comes from Picea engelmannii, assembly GCA_009831015.1. Lineage (NCBI taxonomy): Eukaryota > Viridiplantae > Streptophyta > Pinopsida > Pinales > Pinaceae > Picea > Picea engelmannii. The sequence goes on from ML791667.1 coordinate 379,546, forward strand.
AGTTTTCCAAGTTTTCTCTTTAACCAAAATTCAGGATGTGAAGATTTTCTTATGAAGGATTACTTAAAAAGAATAAATGAATTCAGTTCTTCCTTTTCCAAATCAAATCAGGGATGCAATGATGAAAGGAAAACGTAATCCAAGAAAGTCAAGACATTCTCAACACAATTCCCAAATCAAACTTGTAATATAGACAAAAATGAAAATGATAAGAAAGTTTTTGTCAAATACAAACAAAAAGTGTTTCTCAACCAACAAGTAATCTGGTAAGCGAAATCAATCCAAAAATTTAAATAAACCAAAGACCCTTTGTCAAACAAGCACTCAGATCAAGATTTCGAGATTATATCCTTGTGACAAAGATCAAAAGCAAAAATCTTGCAAAAACACGAAGAAAGACTTTCAATTACTAAAAACCAATCACAAGCAAACTTTAAACTCATTAATCAATCAAACATTAGCATCAAAAGTTCACCCCAGGCCACTAAGGAAAAATTGGGTGGAAAAAGACAAATTGCCTCACTTCAACAAATCCTGCAGGAATCATCGCAGCCTGACAATAGGGCATAGTGCAACGATCTAAGGTCGTCGTAGGCTACCAACAGAGCACAGTGTGATGTCATCGCACTGGATTGGACAAGTAGGGTGCGACGTCTGAGGGTATTCACATGTTGCCAATGGGGTACAGTGCGATGATCTCTGTAAATGAGGAAAAATGGGAAGAAAGACAAGAAATCTGATTGAAATTTCAGACCCAGGGAGTCCAAATGGATCACCCACATACTTAGAGAATGAATTTAATAAGAAGAAGGCAGGCTAAAGCAAACGAGAAGAAAAAACCAAAAAGGAATTCTTGCTCCCCAGTATGGTCACCAATTTTGTTATTGGATTAATCGGTAAATGCAGACATAAACAGATCTCCATAGATCCACCCGGAACTAGAACAAAACATAACAGAATATGATGCTTTCCCTAAGCTCTAACTATTAAGTTTACTAGTTAACAAGAGATAGACAACATACCATTTAAATATTGTTTCCTCTTGCCATTGTTATCTTAGCTTCGTTCCAATGCTCCAATGAAATTGAACGTGCAAGGGAACACAAGCCAACCAAAGTGAAATCAACATAATACACTCAACAAGAACCTATGTATGTGATCAAGGAATCATACAATAAAACAAGACTAGTTTTATGGGAAAGAAACATATCACTGTATCATATTAAAATGAAAGTGGAGATTACAACCAAATCCTTGATGTCGCAAGGTCCCCTTTCAATGGCCCTTTGCTTCAACACACACACTTGCTCCAAAGCCTTTGAATGAAGAAGATCCACCATGTAGTTTGTAGAACTAAAGCAAATCTCCCAAGAAAAAGTAGAAACTCTCCATACAGATCTTAGCCTATTCAACCTTAGTCTTTTCCATGAGAGATCCCTCTTTATATAGGGTGAAAGAGAGATGGTTGAGGAGATTAGGATGATCCCACCAAATCAGAGAAGCAAGTAAGATCCAAACCATTCGGAGGCCACCTCATCTTCTAGAAGATCCTTTTCTATAACTTTCGTGAAGTTTGACTTTTCCTTGTCTTTTGACATTGTTGCACCCTAGGTATAGTGCAGCATGTGGAGACGTCACAGTCCAGCTCTAGAGAAGGATGTGGTGATCAGGGATCGTCGCACCCCTTACATTTTGTAGGGTGTGATGACCTTCCTTAATAGGGTTTTTGAGAAGAGAAATCTAATCACTTTCCCCATAGAGAAAGACTATTTTTGGGAACATGAACACATGTTGTCAATGGATCACTCGGGTGACCAAAATAATGTGTAACAAGGGTTCTCCAACTTCTCATTGCCATAACTGTCTAATGTTGAGGAGTTATGTGACGTTCCACATACCATCGAAAATGGCATGACATATACTATCCATCTAGAATAGCCTTACCTACAAATATATCAAAACTCATACCATTATCCATAAAACAAACTTGGGTCCATTACCCAAACCTTTGTGCTACCAGAATTCACTACCGAACTTTCTTCAAGGGTTGACATCAATGACAACCAACCCAATTAATCAAAAATCTCCCCCTTTGGCATTGATGGAAACATTCTGATGCAATACTAAAGTCATGTCATGCAATATTGAAGTCATATCACTCATGCTCCCCCTGTGACCATCACTCCCCCTGGAACCATGCCTCTGTGTTCTCCATATGATGAATCTCTCCCACTTTTTCATCAATGGAAAAGGTATCTTTCCATCCGGGGTTGCTCCCCCTAACTAAACTGTCATTGGGGATACTCCCCCTGACTGAACTCTTCCTAAAACTGATCTCCCGACCTGAACTGTCCTCTTTATGGTGCTTCCTCATGTAAATCTAAGACATATAAGATAAGCATTCAAAAGCATTCATTTTGGAGTATAAATTACTCCGAGTCTCTGGCAAAGATACTAAAAGGATTCTTGTGGAAGAGGTTTTGTAAAGATGTCTACCACTTGTTCTTTTGTGCCCACATATTCAACTCTGATTTTCTTCTCTGCAACCTGTTCTCGTAGAAAGTGATACTTTATTGGAATGTGCTTCATCTTGGACTGCATCACCGGGTTCTTTGAGAGACTAATGGCGCTTGTATTATCATAATATATTGGAATGGGATCATCATACTCAACCTATATATCTGTCAGAGTTTGTTTCATCCATAGAACCTGTGTAAAACATGTTGTTGTTGCAATATACTCTGCCTCAGATGTAGATAAGGATACTAATGATTGTTTCTTTCTTAACCATGATACTAAAAACTCACCCAAGTAGAACGTTGCTCCATTGGTGCTTCGTCGGTCATCAATGCAACCTGCCCAATCTGCATCTGTGTAGGCAATAAGTGATAGATCATTTCTTTTTGGATACCATAATCCAAACTCTTATGTTCCTTTGAGATATCTGAAAATCCTCTTCACTGCTAATACATGTGACTCCTTTGGTGCTGCTTGAAATCGTGCCACCTATCCAAATTCCTGCATTACATTTGGTCTAGATGTTGTCACATATAGTAAGCTACCAATCATTGACGTGTATTTCCTCTGGTCTGTAGACTTTGAATCATCATATTTGCTCAACTTGCAACTGGTTTGCATAGAAGTGGTAACTGATTTTCAATCTTCCATTCTGAACCTCTTTAGCATTTCTCTGATATACTTAGTTTGAGAAATAAAAATTTCTTGGTTTCTTTGACGTATCTGAAGACCCAGAAAGAAGGATAGTTCTCCAAGTAATGAAATTTCAAATTCATTATGCATATCCTTTGCAAATGTATGGCTTAACTTCTCATCAGTACTTCCAAAAATAATATCATCAAGATAAACTTCAATTAATAAAATACTATCTTGAGTTACCTTGATGTAGAGGTTGTTGTCTACACTTTCTTTTCTGAACCCTGCTTGTTGTCGATATTTATCCAGTCTAGAGTACCATGCTCTAAGAGCCTATTTTAGACCATACAAGGCCTTCTTCAATTGACACACATAATATGTGTTCTCTAACAACTGAAATCCTTCTGGTTGATCATTGTAGACTTCTTATTCAAGTTCCTCATTCAGAAAAGTTGATTTCACATCCATCTGATACACTTTAATATTCTTGGAGGATGCATAAGCTAGGAGCAATCAGATTGCTTCCATTCTAGAAAATGGAGCAAATGTCTCTTCAAAGTCGATTCCTTCAACCTGTGTGTATCCTTCACATACCAATCTAGCTTTGTTCATTGTAACCTATCCATCTTCATTCAATTTATTTATGAATACCCACTTTGTGCCAATCACATTCTTATTCTTTGGTATTGGAACCAATTCCCAAGTGTCATTCTTCTCTATTTGATCCAATTCTTCATCCATGGCCTTATTCCAAAATTCATCCTTGTTGGCCTCTTCAAAAAAAATTTGTTCAATCATAGATGAGAGTGGTAGGTGTGTTTGTTTTGGTGAACGGATTATTCTTCTAGTCTCAACTCTTGCATCTTTGTTTCCGATAATCTGATCTGAAGGATGATTCTTCTGTACTCGTTTGTTAGGTGTCTTTGGAGGCACATGTTGAACTTGCTCTTCTACTTTTGTCTGATCCTCTTCATCTTCCCCTTCCACTTCTTCTTCATCTTCTGCTTCTTCTTTGTAAAGTTGTTCCATTGATTCATTTTCTTCTTCCTTTAATTTGTGTCCACCTGTTTCATCAATTGTTACATTGATGTTTCCACAACTTTGTTCAACCTCAAATTTTAACACTTGTATGCTCTCCTTGTACTTAAGTAACCAACAAGTACTCCTTTGTCCACCCAAGATTCAAACTTTCCCATTCTTCCATATTCTCTTTTGATGTAGCATTTGCTTCCAAATACTCTGAAGTGATTCACATTTGTTGGTCTTCCTTTCCGTAGCTCGTAGGGAGTTTTGTCAGTGTTTTTTTCTGAGCATTACTCTATTTTGAATGTGAACCATTGTATGCATTGCATGTGTTCAAAAGATATCTGTCAATTTGGAATCCATTAACATTGTTCGAACCATTTCTTGTATTATCGTGTTCTTTCTTTCAATAACTCCATTACGTTGAGGTGTCCTAGCAATGAAGAATTGCCTTTTTATTCCATGCCTGCTGCAGTAGTCCATAAATTTCTTTGAAGTGAACTCTCCTCCATTACCAGATCTCAAACATTTGATTTTTGAATCCATTTCATTTTCAACCATTTCCTTGTAGACCTTGAACTTTTTAAAAGCTTCTGACTTATTCCTGAGAAAGAAAACTGCAGTCATTCTTGTATAATCATCAACTAATAACATAAAGTATTTCTCACCTTTTAAACCCTTTTGTTGTAGTTGGTCCAACTAGATCAGTATGCACAATTTCCAGTGGTCTTGTCGTTGAATATTCTTTTGATTTAAACCTGGTCTTTGTTTGTTTTCCTTGTTGACAATGCTTACATAAAGTGTTGGTTGGTTTCGTAATCTAGGGAATTTCTCTAATTGCTTCCTTTTTGCTGAATTTCAAAAGGTTATCAAATTGTATGTGACCCATTCTTCTGTGCCATAGCCAACTTTCATATTCTTTTCCTAGACAACACTTTTCATTTCCAATTTCACTTAGTACATATATGTTGCTTGAAGTTCTTGTAGTTGTTGCAATCAATTTTCCTGAACCTTCTTTTCTTATCTCACACTTTTGTTAATTGAAAGTAACTTTATGACCTTGGTCACACATTTGACTCACACTTAGAAGATTATGTTTCATATCTTCTACTAGTAGAACATTTTCTACCTTGGTATTCTTGTTTCCAATTCTGACTGTGCATTTTCCAATGATTTAGCTAAATCATCATTTATGAAGGAGACTGATCCATATCTTTCCTTTCTTAATGTAAGAAACATGTCTTTATCACCTGTCATGTGTTTTGAACAACCACTGTCAACATACCAACCACGTTTCTTCTGCTTAGCTTATAGAGCTAGTGTGCATTCTTCATTGCTATATTGATTCTGTTTTCTTATCCATGTTCTCTTATGAGGTTCATGTTTGTGATTGTTGTTGTTCTGTTGTATTTCTCTAGGAGGAACTATCATTCTACAATCGTTGTCCATGTGTCCAAAGTTGTTACACTTGTAGCATTCCACTTCAGTGCTCAATGATTCAAACATGTTGTAACTTCTTCTCTATGTTTCACTAGTCCTTCTTGGATAACCATTTTGTGTATGAATTTCAAATTTGTTTATGTTCCTGTTGTTAACTCTTCAATTCATAGCTTTATGTCCAAAATTATTACATGCATAACATAAACCAAAAAAGATAGTTTGATACATGGGATTTGAATATCTTTTGAAAGGATTTGCTCTTCTGAATCCTTCTTCTTCCTGAGGCCTGTCTATCAATTGTTGATTCTGAAATCTAAATCTTCTCGGTGGACGAGTGTCCCTACAATCTTCCTTGTAGATATTCCTATCCCCTTTGATCGTTTATACATAGCTTTTTGGATATGTTTCTTGCTCTGTTGTTTTGGAGATTGATCCCTTTTCTGTCTGATTGTATCCAAGTCTGGACTTGTCATGATGAGGTTTTTTACTGCTGATAATGTCATTCAAAACTTTTGAGTTGTTATGCATATTTTTCTTTTGAATATCCTTTCTTAATGTGACAATCCCTACTTCCAAATTTCCAATGATCATGTCTCTTTCTTCTAGTTGTTATTTGAGTGCTTCTTCAACTCTTTTATCTTCTTCTATTTGAACCTTCAAATTTGTGATCATTTATTATAGTTCCTAAGTGCCTTCTTTCTTTTTTAGTTCTGCTTGTAGCTTCTTGTTTTTCTTCTTTTCTCTTCTTATAACTTCTATGGCACACAACAATTCTTCTCGGTAGTCAACTTCTGCCTCTTCATATTATTTTTCAATCTCTTCATATTCTTCTTCGGTGTCTTCTTTGTCAGAGTCTTCTACTGCCATGAATATAACTCTCTTTGTCTCACTGTCACTAGCTTCATCTTCATATGATGATGATATGTCTTCTTTGGTGCATAAGCTTTTCTTGAAAACTTTCTTTGTGGTTCTTTTTCCTTTATATGTTTGTTTTTTATTTGAGTAATCTTCACCATTCCTCTTCTTTTTCTTATGAGGACATTTGTTAGCAAAATGACCAATACCATCACAATTAAAACAAATCAAAGGAAACTTACCTTTATATCTGTCGTTAGTTCCCTTGTTCAATCTTCTGACAAAGTTGGTCATTTCTTCATCATCTTCCGAGATGTCATTGTTGTTGCTATGTTCTTTTTCCTTTTGCTTTCCCTTTTGCTTTGACCTTTTGGATGCTTTGAAAGATGCTTCTTTTATATCTAGATTTTCTTGTTCAGTTCTCATTTCATATGCTGTGAATATTCCATGTAGTTCATCCATGCTTATTGAGTCTAGATCTGTTATTTCTTCTAGTGTTGATATCTTGGGATCAAATATCATAGGGAAAGATCTTAGTACCTTTTGAACAATTACAAATTCTTTAATTTCTTTTCTCAATCCTATGATTTCATTTACTGTTTCATCGACTCGTAAGAAGTAAGCTGCAATATCCTCATCTTCCTTCATCTTTAGTTGTTCGAACTGACCTCTATAAGTTTGAAGCTTTGTTGCTTTGACTTTTGAATCTCCTTCATAAATATTTTGAAGCTTGTCCCAAATCTCTTTAGCGAATTTACAATGTATAAATTTGTTGTAAATTGATTCAAAAAGGCCATTCAAAAGTGCACATGTGGCTTTGGAATTATTTTTCCTGAGTTTTATTGCTCTTTCATTTGTCGACGGAACTATATTGGTTCTTTGTATCCATCTATAACTGATTACCAAATTTCAAATCCCTGTGCTTATATATATGTTTTCATCCTTCTGCTCCAAAAGGCATACTTTTGTCCATCAAACTGTGGTATTCCATTTTTATACATGTTATTTCTCTCCATGATCTACCTTTCAGTGGTTAAACTGATTTCTGAAGGAACCAACTCTGATACCAATTGTTGGATTACTGAGAGGGGGGGTGAATCAATAATTGAACAATTTAATCATTTTTAACCATATAATGCAAGTGTTATATCAATGTAGCATTATCATCCAATAATTGCAGAGTAAATAAACAATGAACAAATGAGCAATCATACACATACACAGTACACCGGTGTTTTTACATGGAAACCCAAAGCAAGAGAAAACCACATAATGTTTTTTCTTATCTGTATTGAAGAATTACATTCATTTGAAGCACCAATTTCCTTTTTTTTCCAGCTGCAACTGGAAGGAGGTTCCAACCCCCTAGTTTCTTAGGCTACAACCTGTGGGAAGGTCCAACTCCCCAATTCTCTAGCTACAACCAGAAGGAGCCTACAACCCCCTAAGTTCTCTGGATACAATTGGAAGGTGGCTACAACCACCTATCCTTGCCCCATCCAACCGCCCTGAAATATAAATTCCAAATGTAGACAACCTATCACTATCATTGAATCAACCATTTCCACTATCAACCTTTACCAATAACCTGTAACAACCTGTACCAATCAACCTACACCAAACAACATGTACCAATAACCTGAACCAACATGTACCATGGATCAACCTTGACTCATCAAGATGTACCAACATCATCAACTATACACCTCATGTATGTGCCAATCAACTATACACCTCATGTATGTGCCAACTCATCAACTATACACCTCATGTATGTGCCAACTCATCAACCAGTGTACCCAACATGTACCTCAACCATATACCAAAGACATACACCAATATAACCATCAAAATTTATCTAACAATTCATAACTCTATCCATAAACCAAATACCATAAACCCTTACATCAAACCATGTGCCACAACCTCACTGTTATGTAGCCTCAATCTAAACCAACAACTTCAGCAACACATCACAACCAAAATACCAATACCCATATGCCAAATAACAACAACAAAATACCAACTGTATCCCTCAACAAATATGATATATGCAACAATATTGAACATCCAATACCATCTCAAGAGATAAACCCTAGCTCACAAAACATACTTCAAACAAGATGTGTCATATCTCTCATAAATAGACCCCAACCATGTTGATGTCGCGATTTTATGCCACACTTTTTTTTCCACGATTTTTCTGCTGTGATTTTTCTGTCACACTTTTTCTGCCATGATATTTCTGCCGCGATTTTTCTATCGCACTTTTACTGCCACAGTTTTCCTACCGCACTTTTTCTGCCGCACTTTTTCTACCGCACTTTTCCTGCCACACTTTTTCTGCCGCATATTTCTCTATCAATAATACCTACCCAAATAACCTTTTAGAAAATAGATATTCAATTATATTCAATAGGTTCAAGTGTGATTAAACGAGAGAGTCTTTCCTCTTATTTATACTTTCATGTAGCATCCCACTTTCCTTATTTTAGGGAGTTCTCCATTAACTTTATTATTTAAATAATTTATTTTGCAAACACTTTGACTACTTTGACATTTTGGGGCTTCTAGATGACTCATGAGGGTTCTCCAACTTCACATGGCCATAACTCTCTAACTGTGAGGAAGTTATGTGATGTTCCACATACCACCGTAAATTGCATGACATGTACTATCCATCTAGAATAGTCTTACCTGTAAATATATCAAAACTCATACCATTATCCATCAAACAAACTTGGGTCCATTACCCAAACCTTTGTGCTACCAGAATTCGCTACCGGACTTCCTTCAAGGGTTGAAATCAATGACAACCAACCCAATTAATCAAAACAATCTAAAGACTCAACTTGAATAAGCTAAGGAAAAAGAAGAAGCCTTGAAGATTCAATTGACTAAAAGGGAAGAAACATTCCACATGTTGGAAATGGAATTTATCAAACTTAAAAAGAAGAATGAAAAGACAAAATCAACTATCAAATTCCATAACAACTCAACTATCCTAGATAGGATCTGGAACAGTCAAAGACCAACTAATGAAAAAACTGTTCTTGGATACAATAAGAAAGAAGAAGGTGGCAAATGGAGCACCATTCAAAAACATGATAAAGGATCATACTCCTCAAAAGAAAAAGGTACATTCACAAACCTAAAACAAACCATGAACTTTGTCAAGGAAGGAAGCTATAAAAGTAAAAAACAAGAAACATATCAAAAGACAAACTTCTCATGTCACAACCGACTCAAATATGGAAACACCTTCAATGGTTATTGCTTTTCTTGTAATAACTTTGATCATAAAGCATTGGAATGCAAGAGTCCTGAAAAGAAAAATTTAGGAAGGTCCAATAACTTAATGAGATGTTGGAGATGCAATTATGTTGGCCACACAACAAAGTTTTGTCATACAATGAGATGTTACAAATGTGATTGGTTTGGTCACAAATCCCAAAAACTACAGAAAATCAAGAAGTCAATCCATGAGAAATAATTCATACAAGTCAGGAAGAAAATCTAATGAAGGTTGGAAGAAAAGAAGAAATAACAAATCTCAAAGGAAAAACTTAGAAAAGAAATATCCAACAAACAAAAAGGAAAAACTTAGAAAAGAAATATCCAACAAACAAAATATCCGATGAAAAGGTATGGAGAAGAAAATATGAAATAGAAAGCAAGAAAGATGATTTGGCCTCTGAAAATGAAGAAATTGATAACAAGAAAATGATGGGTGAAGTTCCTAATAAGGACTGTGAAATTCAAAGATTTGAATATATAATGGATCAAACTCAGGAAAGGAGATTTCCTAAAGAAGAAGATGACACAATAGCAGATCCTAACGATATCATGCAGATCAAGAGTACATTAACCAATAAAAGAAAAATGCACACAAAATATCCCAAAGAAGAAAATGAAGAAGTTTCACTTACACAGAAGAATGATGATAATGATGAATCTTCAATAGCATATCAACCAGAAGAATTGAGCAATGAAAATCTTCGAAGTTTTTCAATGTTATTTTCATGAACTACTAAATTTCCCCTCAACAAAAAAATATGAATAAAAGGAAGGAGGAAGGATTTTACAACATGATTTGGTGTAAGTACTATAAAATACTACTAAAGTATGGTATGATCTAAACCCAATGAGGAATTTCCAAAAGAATGAAAAACTTATGAAGAGGACTTAACAAACAACAGATGAAAGGACCAATGCAATCCTATTTCTACAGCACAAAAGTTGAAGTTGGTTTCTACAAAATCGAAGGACTGTGAATAAGATATTAAATTGGTTGAAGAATGGAAATTGAATTAATTGGTATCGATCAATGGTATTCTTGTGAAATATCATAATATCAATGAGAATAAATAAAAAAAATCAAGAAGATTAGTAATATTCACACCCTTGTCCTTTAAGACAAGGGAGAAGGTAGTAAAACCCTATGAAACAGTAAAAACTCAGGGGGACTGTTTAATTTATACATCTAATGAGTAATTCATTGGATTAGGTTTAAAAGACTTGATCACTACAAAAAATTGGTATCAATAAGACTACCTATTTGAACACAAAATCCCGAGAGATTGAGATAACAACGGGTACATTCACAGGGGGAGAAAAGCAGTAAAAGTTTAAMTTTTTCTCATTGATGTCAAAGGGGGAGAAAAACAGTAAAATAAATTTGGTATCAGTATTTTGTTCAATCCCCCAACCTGAAAATGAGATCAGTGATAGGGGGAGAAAAAGTATTTKTTTTACATATATGTTTCCCTCAATGCAAAAAAGGAAGATTGTTGGCATTATTGATTGTGTGTTGTCATTGATGGMAACATGAGTCAAACATATACAATAATCAGAGAAAAAGGAAGATCACCTTGGGGAAGAAGCAATTCATGATCATTGTTGATAACGATAGGATCGACATCGATCCTATGTTCCTAAAGCTCAGGAAAAGTAGCTTGTAGAGAATCCATGTACAAAGTAATGAAGCACAAGGAATGAAGCACAAGAAACCAAGTGGAAGGATAGAATAAGTTTCGGGACTTCGCTACTTTGCCACTTCTGCGATTACTAGAGACAAGGAAGAATCCACAAAATCCCCGAGTCATGAAATAAATGCCAACCGTCGATCAAGAAGGATCTTCGCATGAGTTCTCATCTGTTAGATCAAGATCTAAATTAGAATTACATGTTGACCGTCGATCTGGAATGGAAATGTTGAACCATTAGATCATACTAAAGGAAATAAGGTGGTCAACTTCGGCACTGACCACTCCAGTGATAAGAAGTTCAAAAAAACTAAGAATACCTAAAGGTCAGAGCCCCAAAGTCCCGAAGTGAATGAGGGACATCAGATCTAGGCAATGCATGATGACCGTTGGATGAGGATAGGCGAGTCCAATGGTGGTCAACTCTGGTGTTGACCACTGCAACGAAAATATTCTGAATCATGTAGGAATACCCGAAGGTTGAAGCTCTGAAGTCATGAACTCTCGTCGACTGTCGAATCAAAGGAAGACTTGGGAAATCCCACCAACCGTTGATTGAAATAAAGTGTATGGATAGGGTAAGCCTTGAAATCCTAAAGTCTGGAAGTAACGCTAATTGTTGATCCATTTCAGGACCATTCTCGACCATTGGATGAAGTAGTGGAAGGATATAATAAGAGGGGCCAAAGGAATGAAGTCTCGGAGTAAACAGAGGTTGTCGGATCAAGACAAGGAAAGATCAAATGGTGGCACAACATATTCGGCACTTTGGCGATGATCGAAGGTTGATATAAAAGTGAAAAACTCTCGGAGCCATGAAGTACCGAAGCCATGAAGTGCAAATCCATGATCCGGGAGGGAGACATGTGGTAGGAGACAAAGATGACACATGTCCCAATCAGGTGGTAACAAATGTCAAGGTCAATGTGGCACATAAGGACCTTGAAAGTCATGAATCAGGGTTACACGTGGAACATAGAATTAGGGTCCACATCATCTTGAGTGACGTTCGCAAGCCATGTCACTCTAGGATGACCAACTTTGGGGATATCCAATCTTTTGTTATCAACTAATCGTCGAAGGTCAGAATCATGAAGTAACATCAATCATTGATCTAATTCAGAAGCATTCTCGATTATTGATCAAACATAGTTGAAGAATAGAGTAAGCATGAGGTGTTAACCGACAGTAAGCAGTCACCGTCATTTTATGACTTATTCGGTAGGTAAACCTCTGGAGGAATTGAACTACTTCAGAGTTCTAGTAACCCGGAGTCACAAATCTCCGAAGATCTAGAGTAGATGACAATCATCCACCTCAACTGAAGATTAAGTCAGAGTCGTTGATCATCGACAAAGTTCAACGAATGTGCAAGGATTAGACCAGACTATCAATATGAGAACTTCGGGAGAAATGCTAGCCATTGGATTAGCCAACATGAGATGTAACCACTCTGGAAGGTAGCAACTCTGAAAGAGTACAAGGATTGCAAAGGTTGAAGTACCAAAGAACCTGGCTCCATCACTGGTCATGTGATAAGGTAAAAAAATAATAAGGAGCGTAAAGGGGATAGAAGTAAATAATCCCTTGGACACTTGAATACGGTCTCATGTAGAAGAATAAGGGCGAAAGGAGAAAAGCACTAACATAACAACGTTTGAAATAGATAAGCCCGTGGTTTTGAGTCCGCGGTCATAAAGGGAAGTGGATTGAAGAAAGCGCCTTTGCAGAATTTGATTTCTATGAATATTTAGGGGCTTGTGAAGTAATTTGACAATATTAACACCATAATAGTACAGAGAACTAGTAAAATCTCGAATATGATCTATTGAATAACTAGGGATGCAACAGAGGCATGGGAACGTTATAAGGAGTCAATCCATACCTCTGATCGGCTCAAGTAGACGAAATTAAAATCAAGATTAATATTCTAATTAATTAAGAAACTTACGTGATAAATTAATGAATAAAGAGAAGATTATCTATGTTAAATTAAATGAAGAGATGCAATGGTTCATGTCAAAAGACACAATGGTTCAATCATATACCTATTTAAATACTATATAAACCAGAAGTAGTGGTGAATCTTAGGGTGTCTTGGTGGATTAAATATATGTATATATAATGGATTGAATGGAAGTTCATTCTATCAGGTTGGTGCCTGTTTACAAACAATGTCTTGTTATGAAGGTTGGATTCCTCACATCTCAGTTGGATCTGAGATCGACAAGTTGGGTCTTTTTATGAGGATTGGATTCCTTATTTCTCAGTTGGATCTCAGAACCACAAGGTGGGTCTTGTATCAAAGAGTTGGATCTCTCATATTTAGTTGAAGTTGAAGATATTAAAGGATTGGTTTTATTTGTTTTCATTCAAGTTAAATAAATCAAAGAAAGATATTTTATCTACTTCATACAGTTTGTGTTACACATGTTTGTGAATAATTAATTGAGTTGCATATATCTTATTCAGTTAATTCAGTTAATCTATGAAAGTGTGAAAAGCGGTCAAAAATTCCAGACATTGATTCACCCCCCCCCCCCCTCTCAGTGTCAGTGTGTGTTTCAACAATATATATACCACTGCAATCAGGGTGACAAGGATAATCCAATGGGAAAGGTGTCAAATAATGGTGTTAGGAAGGGGGGTGGATCCATGGGAAAAAAAAAAAAAAAATTAAAAAAGAGAGGTACCACGATGTTCAAGATGAAGAGAGGAATCCATTGGGTGAGGTCTCGAATAAGGGTACCTGGAGGACCACTATACTCATTTTTTTTTTCTCCTATGAAGTTATACTTCGACATGAATAATACTGCAGTGAAAAAATGCCCAAATAGTTAGCCAAGAAAATTGTGTAGGAATTTTGCAACCAGGATGCAAGAGGCAGGGTTGCATGGTATGTTGATGCCTAAAAAAAGTGCAACATAAAGTTCCTACCTGCAAATGGGTTGCAATGCATTATTACTTATATATATTTTAAAAAATACTAGACAGGTGGGACCCCTTGATAAAAAAAATGATAGAAAGTGATCTTCTTATTTGCACTCATAATTACCTTACAAAAAATATTCATAGTTTGAAAATAAGAGTGGAAATCCTAAGTTATTTCCATGTGCAACTAATGGATGTTAAGGGTGCTAGCAATTTGATTTTAAAATAAAGGAAATTTTTATTGTATTAAACATATTAGTCCACTCTTGCTACCCTTAGGTTTTGATATATTGTTTAAAATATAAGCCATATGCCACTCATGGTATATTTGCATACAAGGGAAAATGATTATTATATGAATATAATACTCCACTAGAAAAGTATGTGGGACACATTATTTCAGTGCTAACTATTAAATGGGCATATTATTGTTATGAAGTTCATATGAGAGGCCTATTCGACTTTGAATTTGGAAATGGCACGTTATGTTCTATGCACATTTGATATATGATGGTGATATTCTATGATTGGAACAAGTCTTTTTTAGGAGTTGGAAGCGCTCTACTTTTGGTTGTGGTTGATGGCATTAAATGAGAAAATAAAAGGAAGTGTCCTACCCTACCTTGAAGCTACCACCTTTACTTTCTCCTCACATTTGTTTTGTTACTCTGGTTAGCAATGCCTCAATTGTGCTCAGCCTTTGGCCAAATAGTTGTGTTCATAAGCTTTATGGCATTCTTCTCACAGGTATGTTGGCTCTTATATCTCCATTCATGATGGTCAGCTCTGCTCCATATAAAATTATTATGTTGCCTCTTATAGTTTTCATGTGGAATGTGTTTGTTTTTCGAAGTTTTTAATGGATTTGTTGTGGGAATTTCGGTTGTGTAACTTGCATTTTGATTTAGGTTTCTTCCTTTTGGCATTTAAAAGTTTCAAACTGGCAATAACATTCAACATTTTATTTTGTTTGAAATATATGGTTGTATGTGCCTGGAGCGAAGGTGATATTACTATGATATTTCTATTGGCAAATAGATGTGGGTGAAGGTGATTCAGTTTCGTTCATTTCATATGATTATTTTTTTGAGGATTCCTCTGTAAAAGAAAATATACAGTTGGGTCGGGTGACTATTGCATAGCACCCTCACCCTGGAGGATGTGCAGTATTATTTTTACCATGGCTTGGATGTTGTGGGTGGCCTATGTGTTTTATCTCGCTGTCATTTTAAAGGAAAAGAGTTGGATTTTGCTTCGCCCACAACCCACATTTCAAACCCTACGCCTATATGCCTACTCTAGGCCTTGATTCCTCTTCCAATACATAGGTGAATGAATAAAAGAAAATCCAAATTCAAAATTTTGTTGAACTATTTGACCCACAGTTGGTTTCGTGATTATTGTGTTGTAACCTTAATGTATATCCACACTTTCGAATTCTCACAGCCATTTCGTATTATCATTTCCATTGTTTTAAAAGGTGATGGAGCCCTGGGTATTATCTTACAATCACTCTGGGAAGTAAATTTTTTGGCTTTGCTTGTAGCCATACCTTGAGGCATGTGTCTATTTTTCAGTGCCAAACCTTGTTTTCTTGTCCTATAATGTGGGCAAGTAAATAATGTAAACCCAATTTCAAAGTCTTGTTTAACTATTCAACCCAACAATCGAAAAGATTGATGTCGCCCGATTTTGGCTCGTTTGTTATTTAGCTATGAGGTGATTTAGTTGACTTTGAGTTTAGTAGGAATGTTATGGAAAACAATACCTACCAAAATCGCATGGGGTTTCGAACCGAGTTTGTTTGCAGTTGTTATTGGAGGTTGTGATGTAAATGTTATATAACACAAAGATGATAGCTCTATGTTTCTCTTCCTCTCATGATGTTTGAAACATTATGTAAGATTATGACTAAGTTAAATTGTTTTGTAAACAATATCCTACACAAAGTTATGATAGTTTTTTAAAAAAGAAAGATGTAATTCGCATGTTTGATAATCATATAAATCTCCCTTGAGTTTGTATTGCGCAATTTAAAAAGATTGTGGCCACGCTATGGATTATGTGTGTTGAAGTTTAAAAGAGTGTTATGGCACAAACGAAATTTGGTGGAAGTTTTGGAAATAAATGTGCATGGAAAACAATGAATATCTTTGTGGATATTAGCAATGTTGATTTTAAAGTTAATAAATGTTATTTCTTGTAACATAATAGTAATCGCTATTATTCATGTTCATTGTTTCATTTTTCACTCATTATACGCCTGTAACCTTCCAAATAACATTTAATCCATCCCCTGTTCTATTATCTTGAATTTCATTTTTAAAGTAAAAAAATTAAAGAGGATTGGATAATGATTCTGGGTTGGAAATTCTGACATGGAGGTAATGTTTTTGGAAGAAAATGACTTTGTGTTTGCTTGAAAAGTATTCATTATTGATTATCGTTCATGCTACCAGTTTTCATTAATTATAAACCCCATCACATTCTTGATGACCTTATCATTCCCTATTGTATTGCATTAAATTATTAAATAGGATTTGGTGAAGTTGTGTTAATGGATGGACTGCATATACTTTTGTTGTGAATGATAGAGCCAACATCTTGATTTTATTTAGGTAGAGTATTAGTGAATGGATTGTAAAAAGTTTTCATATTCTGATTGAAAGATTATTTTATGATGATTTTGTTTAGCAGGGGAAACAATGACATAGGTGTAAACAAAGGTAGAGGAAACAATTGGCAAAGAGGCCATAGAAGGCCACAATTCTCAATACATTTTGACGTTGATCCTCAAGAACTAAATCAGATTTTCCAGGCTGGGTTTTTTAATCTAGTTGGCCAAGGAATTTTGCAACCTAGGCTTGTGGGGCCTCCTTTTCACCCACACCAAAATTTCTCTGGTATTTGTGTCCCTCCTCATGTTTCTATGTAGCCAAAACCACCTGCCAATGATGGTTGGAAAGAGATCATCCATTAACCTGTTGCACATCATAATGGTTGGCCTACATTATCATTGGCATTTCCCCCTCCTCCACCACCATTTAGCCCAAATTCCCAAGATGATCATATTGTTTCACCGGTCTGGTCTTCACATGCCAGCAAAAGGCTCAAAATTACCATGTGCGAACCAGAGATTGATAAAGGGAAAAAAATGGCTAATTCACCTAACTCTTCCTAAAATTATTCTGAATCAGTGTCCTCAAATCTCCACCTCAAGGACAATTACTCCCATGCCATTAGTGAAATTCATCCTCAAGGTACCAATCAACCTAAGGTTACCATAGAAGGAAAGACAACAAAAAGATCAAAAGAGAGCAGTAGTGAAAAGAGGCAAACCACCTCTCATAGAAAATATGGTTTTTAATGTTGTTAGTGCTATTTTCTTCTAAGGACAAATTTTATTGGTATGATAAAATGTTTGGACAACAAATACACATTTAGACAGATTTGTTTTGGACAATATGGATATGATGTTATTTTTGGATATAGTCATGTTTTATTTTGATATTAAGATATTTGACTATTAATATGAGGATGGGAGCTACAAGACAGGTATTTGAGTTAATTTTTTGGGGTATTATATTTCATGTTTTGATGATTATTAAAGAAATGAAAATTGGAGTGAGAAAGGTTCTGAGCTATTTAGTTATTATTTAAATAGACCATTATTTATATATTATTATTTATTTGTCTCAACTAATTAGTTAAGATAATTAAGCTTAACAAAAGAAAGGTAGTTGAACTACCAGAACTTATTGAGAAAGAATAAAATCAAAAATCAAAATAAGAGACAAAGGAGGAGAGAACATAAGGGGAAATTCTGATATAAGGTCTTCTTTATACTTATGAGATAGTTATTTTCTCCATTCATTCTGAATTTACTAGAAAGATAAACCATCTTGATGACAACAGGGTCTTATTGAAGGCAACAGGATTCAAAACTAAATCATATCTTTCAGCAGCTTGTTTCTAAAGGTGTATGATCTATCTTTGGCAGTATGTGTGTTCTTGTTTGTTTATGGATTAGATATCATGACTAATAAAGAATATTTTGCAGAGTCAAGTAACAACATTTTTATGGCAAGTTGATCCAAATATTTAGCTTTATTTTTCTTTTGTTGTCTGAGTCTTTTTGTATGGTGCTCATCAGAGACTTCTAAGTTTGACTTTGGTCCCACCCTCGCAGGGGTTTGTAAAGAGAGTTATGCTTTGTATCTCAGAATGAAATTAATATAAAAATTAGATTTCTGATTTCAGTTTCACATGTGTATCTTAATGATATTGTTCATATGTTACTTTTATTCTCGTCTTTTTTCCTATACACACTTATGTATATCTTTGATTTCTTTCTCTTGCACAGTTACATATAACATATAAAATCAGCCTTAGTCCCCAATACATATTAGTTGTGGATTAAGAGATTGTTTTTAATTAAAGGCTATAAACTTTGTGTGGCATTCCCAACTATCTTTCCTTAGCTTAGCAAGATATGAAAATACTTGAGTAAGGTTCTTCATACCTTTTCATCAACATTTATTTGGCGACCATACTGGGGAGATATTTCCATATCTCTCTGGTTGATTGTATCACGATTGTATTTTATTTTTCTATTTTGTCTTATTACTCTTTGACTGGTGTTTTTTCCATGACAATACCTATTGCAAGACAACCCAATATTGGAAACAATCTTGATGACCAGACCAACATTACCTTGACTTTATTCAACACTATTTTAGAAACTTCCAGTACTCATTTTGAACTTTAGTGCTCTTGGGAAGTAATTGAAAGGGACATAAATATTTGGGGATGTTGGGAAGCCAGAAAAAGGCACCCCAAAAATAAACAGTAACCTTTCCTCTTACATGTTTAATCTTTTATTGCATGTCCTTTAATTCTCATATTTCTCGAAGAAGAAGAGGATTGTCCCCTGAAGTTACCCCTATTTATGAAATAGGAAGGAGAAAAATTGTCTTATCAACACAACAAAGTGCTCTTAGGAGAACTCTATATGATTCTGCCAGATCATCTTCATCACCCATACCTTTTACCTTCAATATGATGATTTCAAGTAGTGGTAGTGGCACTGGAGTTTCTTCCTCCTCGCAACCTTCTGCTTCATATATGATTGGTAGTATCTATAGTCATCAAATCCCTATCCAATATACTACCAATATTGCTAAGGTCATCAAGAAATATGGTCTTTTCAAATTTGAGGAAGATGCTACAACCACCCCCTGGCACATGTCTTCTCCCTTGAATCTCGCACCAGCCACCCAACCATTACCGAAATTCAAAGATCATTTACCTAGGTTCTCAGGAAATGGTATTGTTGCCACAAATGAACACCTAGTAGAATTTTCTAATGCTTTTCATAACATAGGGGCTAACGATAACGATACTTGCATGTGTTTATTTGTTAATTCTCTTGAAGGGAAAGTTGTAGCGGATTTTTTTGATCTCCTGCCCAAAATCCTTTCAACTTGGGAAGAACCGGTCTATTGGTTCAAAACCACTTATGGACAGCCCAAGAGTCCAATTGATCAGTTAAGGCTGGAATACAACAATATTGCATATAAATATGGTGAAACCATTAAATATTTTAACCTTCATTTCACCAAGCTATATAATCAAATTCCCGAACTAATATGTCCTCAAAATCAAGATGCATTCATGCATTATTATAATGCTTTACCTTCTTCCTATCGTCGCAGACTTGAATAAAAAGCTATTAACAATCTCGGTTCCTCCCTTCAAACTTCCCTAGAATATGAAGAGAAACTTGAAAGAACAGGTCTTCCTAAGGGAGACTTGGTTGAGCAAACATACATGTCTACCATTCTACAACTCATGCAAGATATGAATAATAGGATGATAACCTACGAACGAAAAGGAATTTCCTCTTCATCTTCCCTCCAGCTTATTCTTCTTCCCTAACGCCTTTTAGAAATACTAATGAAAGCACTTTTCAGCCAAAGGCCATAATGACTCGCACTTGCTGTAACTTCTATGAAGAAAGTCATGATGAGAACACCTACGAAGTTAAGATAAATTCTAGAGATAAGATCTTTGGAAAAAGGCTCAATACCACGATCATTGCTTTAGATTGGGCCAAACCAAAGGATGTTATGGTAGTCAATACTAGGAATAAATCTTACACTGCCAAGATAAAATTTGATCTTCCTCGCACTTCTTCTACCCCAAGCTCGTCTTCTCAAAGTGTTAATACACAAACTATCAGAAATTCAAGTGATCAAGGAGTATCTTCTCCTCTTCCCTCTTCTAAGTACAATATCCTTAACCAATTGGCTAATATCAAAGTTGATGCTACCCTTTTGGACATGGTTGTCATCCCATAACAACAGAATCATCTTAAGGACTTTATGGAAGGTAAGGTTTCCACCGTAGTTAATCTATTTGAAGAGTCAAAGGAAGAAGATTCAACTGTAAATAGGATAGGTGTAAATAACTTTACGAACCCTGTAAAAAAAAAAATCTATATCTCAGTAAAAATCGTGGATATAATAGCTCATTGTTTCCTAATTAATGGAAGATCTGGTCCAAGTGTGATGTCTAAAATTATCATGGAAGAGCTTTTCTTATATTGTACCAATGAAAATTCTAGAAGCATTCTCTCTTATAATAATTTGCAACAATCAACTATAGGTGAAATCAAGGATGTAACCTTAGTTTTGTGTGTGCATCCCGAGATAAGGACAACTCTCAATATCCAAGTAATTGATATGCCGGTGAGTAACTACTCAAATATTTTGGGAAGGGACTGGAAAACATTGACTGGTGGATACCTTTCACTTGATGGTACACATTTGTTTGTTCGTCGAAACAAAAAGAACATCATAGTTCTTAGGGAAGGAATAATTTCACCTTATATAGAGAATGTTCCTCAACCCAATGTCAATTATCTCGAAGAAGATTTAGGGGTGTACTCTATATTTGTTGATGAAGGTGATACTATAATTGAACCAATTGATTTTGATGATGGAATGTGGCACATGCATTTCGATGGCTCATGTTCTAACAAAGGTAATGGAGCCAACATCATTCTATATTCCCCTATAAGAAAAATCCACAATTTCTCTTATAGATTGGAATTTGCTTGTACAGACAATGTTCTTGAGTTTGAGGCCTTATTGTTGGGAATTGAAAATGCACATAACCTTGGTTGTGGCCACCTTATAGTCTTTGGTGATTATGAACTTGTTGTGAACCTTGTACAAAAGATTTATGTACCAAACAATAAGTTACTTAAGCATTATACCCAAGTTGTTTGGATGTTGATTTCAAATATGTTATCATTTAACATCACTCATGTTAAAAGGGAACTTAATTCAATGGCTGATAGATTAGTTGTTTTTGCAGCTTCCCCTACTCGATAATTTTTACCTCAAAGACCTGATTGTGCATTCCAATCTCTATACCATCCTCACCTCCCCAACAACGTAGAATCATGACAAGTTTTCTCAAGTGACGAAGGCATATGCGCTTTCATACAAAATGAACCTTTTAAGACCAAAGAAATCATCTATGTTGAGGAAAAAAAATTTCCTAAAGGCTTGACTCCTCTCGAAAGTTCATTTTCGTCAAGTGACATAGGCAAAAAAGAAACACATAAGGAAAATCAAAAAGGAAAGTTGGTGATACCATTTCCTTGAACATTGGAACATCTGAATCTCCAAAGATCATTAAATTAGGTGCCCAATGTTTTGATGAAGAGAAAGAGAAATTCATGGAATTACTCTATGAGTTTCAAGGTTTTTTTGTCTCGTCATATGAGGATCTTCATGGTTTTGATCCTGCCCTCATACAACATGCCATTCCTATCAAGGAAGGGGAAAAACCAGTTAGGCAAAGGCAAAGACCTATTAATCCTACGCTTGAAGCCACTATTAGGAAAGAATTGGAAAAATTATTGAAAGCTAACATAATCTTTCTAGTTAATTATTCTGAATGGGTTTCAAATCTGGTCCCTGTTCGGAAAACTACCGGTTAGATCATATTATGTGTTGATTTATGTGCATTAAACAAGGCAAGTATCAAAGACCAGTTTTCGCTTCCTAATATGGAGTTGATTTTACAACAGGTTGTAGGGTCTCAAATGATGTCCTTACTTGACAATTTTTTCTAGATATAATCAAATCAAGGTAAAAATGACTTATAGATATAAAACCACATTTACCACACATTGGGGCACGTTTTCTTATGAACGTATGCCATTTGTTTTATCTAATGCAGGTGCCACCTTTCAAAGAGATATGCACATATCTTTTAATGATCTAATCGGTAATATTATCCAAGTTTATCTTGATTATTTGACTCTTTATTCTAAAAACTAGTTGGATCATTTCGGTCATCTTAGAAAAGTTCTCATGCACCGCAAAAAATTTGGTGTTTATTTAAATCCTTCCAAATCTATTTTTGGTGTCATGAAGGGTAAGTTTCTTGGTCACATTGTTTATGATTCAGGGATAAGTATAGATCCTAAGAGGATTACTGCCATTCTAAACCTCCCTGCCCCCACCTCCAAAGAAGTTCAAGCTTTCATGGGCATAATTAATTTTGTTCGTAGATTTGTTCCTGATTTTGCTATCATGGTTAAATCAATCCATAATATTTTGAAGCAAGATCGTTCTTTTTCTTGGACAGATGATATCGAGAATTCTTTCCTTAGGATTAAGAAGGTGATCAGTTATGCACCGGTTTTGGTGAAACCAAATTTTGAGAAAGATTTTATCGTATATACCCATGCCATTGATGAGACGCATCCCTTCACTTAGCTCAACATCCTGAACCAAGTGAAGAACTTGACGATCAAGATAACCCTCTTTCGGCGCTATTTTATATTGAAAATCAAAATCTCTCTATATCTGAGCATCCTTGGTATAAGAATCTGGTGTATTATTTGCAGTATCAAAGGTGTCCAAATGAATTCGATCCTCATCAGAGAAGGAGACTTCGCCTTGAATATTTTAATTATATCATTTTAGGAGACTACTTGTTTAAAATATCTGTTGATGGTTTGTTGCTACGATGTGTAAAAGATGAAGAAGCACATAAATTATTACACGAAGTACATGGATCATCAAAATATTTCATCTATATTGATGGCCATTTTTCTACTAAAGCTACTTCTTTTAAGATCATAAGAAATGGTTATTAATGACCTTTGATCTTTTGTGATTCTTATACATTTTCAAGGTCTTGTGATAAAAGCCAAAATTTCGCTAGTAAAGAACGTCTTTTTGCCATACCTTTACAACCTGTCCTTCCGTATTTCCCTTTTTCTAAGTGATGTGTAGATTTTATTGGTCCAATCAATCCTTCATCCTCTGCAAGGCATATATTTATTTTGACAGCCACTGATTACTTCACTAAGAGGATTGAGGTTGTCTATCTTAGACACGTGCATGATGAACAAGTAATTTTTTTTCTAGAGTCTAATATATTTTCCAAATTTGGCCTTCCATTAGAAATCACTATAGACAATGGACCAGCCTTCATTTCTGCAAAATTGATTCAATTTATGGCTAAACTAGGTGTCAATTGTTTCACTTCATCTACTTATTATTCTAAATTATTCTCTTTGGGTAGACCGTACTACCATTAAAGAAAGTACAGGATTTACTCTCTTTCATCTCATATATGGCCAAGAGGCTATTCTTCCTATTGAACTCGAGTTTTTTTCCTTACGGTAGATGCTACAGACTGAAGAATTAAATTCTTCCGATGTTTCCCAAAGGATAAATACATTGTTATCCCTAGAAGAACAAAGGAATTTTGCCTTGGAAAATTTTTAAAAGGAGGTAGCAAACAATGAAGAAGTATTTTAACAAACGAGCAAAAGTTGTTGAATTTAAGATTGATGACAAAGTCTTACTATGGGATTCATCCCATGCTGAGAGAGGGAGACATTCTAAATTCCAAAATTTATGGATAGGTCCATTTAAAATTGCTTTTATCCTCAACAAAAAATCATATCTTCTTAAAGACATGGATGATCGTTTTTTTTCTTACAATACCAACAGTTTCCACTTGAAACATTATGGGGAACCAGCCTCATCAATGACTCTATTTTGTGTAATGTTGTATATATTTTTGTCTTAGGTTTTTTCTGTCATTTTTGTTTATTAAGTTTTATTTTTTGTTTTGCATGGTCATCGAAAATAAAGTCTGGATCAATTTTTCCATAATGATGTCATTATTTAAGTATTGTTGATCAATGAAAACAAGAGAGACACAATTGTTACGATATCTTCCTTTTGAGACATTGATGGAATAGCTTTTTGCTTTCAATATTGTTGTAGTATAATTGGTTTTGTTTTCTTCTTGGTTTCTGCTATCCCTTTCTTCCCTCCATCCTGAGATTTGAGAGCATATCAGAAGTAGTGTCCTTGAAATTTCAATAAGTATTATTAGTTATGAACCTTATTGATTTTTATGCATAGAGGACCAATTCCCCTCATACATATCAATTTCCATAAGTTATTCTCCAAAATCACATCTCATTTTTTCCCTTAAACCATCATTTTCCCCCTGTTGCATAACTATTTTCTGAACAGTTTCAATCACCTACTTCTACCGGTCTATGGAGCAAAGTATTCTAAGCTCTAAATTTGTCGATAACATATTTCCCTGTGGAGTCGCCAGTTCGTTGACGCCTAAAAAAGTGCAACATAAAGTTCCTTCCTGCAAATGGGTTGCAATGCATTATTCCTTATATATTTTAAATAATACTATATAGGTGGGACCACTTGATAAAAACAATGATACAAAGCGCTCTTCTTATTTGCTCTCATAATTACATTACGAAAAATATTCACAGTTTGAGAAAAAGAGTGGAAATCCTAACCTATTTCCATGTGCAACTAATGGATGTTAAGGGTGCTAGCAATTTGATTTCAAAATAAAGGAAATGTTTAATGTAATAAACATATTATTCGAGTCTTGCTACCCTTAGGTTTTGATATATTGTTTCAAATATAAGCCATATGCCACTCATGGTATATTTTCATACAAGGGAAATGATTATTATGTGAAATATATAATACTCCACTAGAAAAGTATGTGGGACATATTATTTAGGTGCTAATTGTTAAATGGGGATATTATTGTTATGAAGTTCATATGAGAGGCTGATTCAAATTTGAATTTGAAAATGGCATGTTATGTTCTATGCATATTAGATATACGATGGTGGTATTCTATGATTGGAACAAGTTTGTTTTCGGAGTTGGAAGCGCTCTACTTTGGGATTTGGTTGATGGCATTAAATGAGAAAATGAGGGAAGCGACGTGCATTTACTACATGTCATTCTTACCCTACCTCAAATCTACCACCTTCACTTTCTCCTCACATTCATTTTGCTACTCTGGTTAACAACGCCTCAATTGTCCTCGGCCTTTAGCAAAAAAATAGTTGTGTTCATAAGATTTCTAGCATTATTCTCATAGGTATGTTGGCTCTTATCTCTCCATTCATGATGGTCAGCTCTACTCCAGATAAAATTATTATGTTGGCTCGTATAGTTTGCATGCAGAATGTGTTTGTTTTCTGATTTTTTTAATGGATTTGATGTGGGCATTGTGGTCGTGTAACTCACATTTTGATTTGGATTTCTTCTTGTTGGCATTTAAATGTTTCAAAATGGTAATAACGTTTGGCATTTTATTTTGTTTGGAATATATGGTTGTATGTGCCTGGAGTGAAGGTGATATTACTATGATATGGTTGTTGGCAAATAGTTGTGGGCAAAGGTGATTCGGTTTCTCTCATTTCGTATGATTATTTTTTTAGGGTTTCCTCTATAAAAGAAAATATATAGTTGGGTATTGTGACTATTCCATAGCACCCTCATCCTCGAGGATGTGCAATCTTATTTTTACCATGGCTTGGATGTTGTGGGTGGCCTGTGTGTTTTATCTTGTTGTCATTTTAATGGAAAAGAGTCGGGTTTTGCTTAGCCCGCAGCCCACGTTTCAAACCCTATGCCTATATGTCTACTCCATGTCTCACTTCCTCTTCCAATACACATGCGAATGAATAAAAGAAAATCCAAATTCAAAATTTTGTTGAACTATTTGACCCACAGTCGGTTTCATGATTATTGTTTTGTATCCTTAATGCATATCCACACTTTCGAATTCTCGCAACCATTTCGTATTATCCTTACCATTGTTTTAAAAGGTGATGGAGCATTGGGTATTTTCTTACGTTCACTTTAGTAAGTAAATATTTTGGCTTTGCTTGCAGCCATACCTTGAGGCATGTGCCTATTTGTTAGTCCCAAACCTTCTTTTCTCGTCCGATAATGTGGGCAAGTAAATAATATAAACCCAATTTCAAATTCTTGTTTAACTATTCGACCCAACAGTCGTAAAGATTGATGTCACCCACAAAATCCTGGCTCGTTTGTTATTTACCTATGAGGTGATTTGGTCGACTTTGAGTTTAGTAGGAATGTTATGGAAACAATGCCTACTAGAATTGCATGGGGTTTTGAACTCGGTTTGTTTGAAGTTGTTATTGGAGGTTTTGATGTAAATGTTATACAACATAAAGATTATAGCTCTATGTTTCTCTTCCTCTCATGATATTTGAAACATTGTGTATGATTATGACTGAGTTAATTTTTTTTGTAGACAATCTCCTATAGAAAGTTATGATAGTTTTTTAGAAAAAGAGAAATGAAATTTGTCGGTTTGATAATCATATAAATCTCCCTTGAGTTTTATATTGCGCAATTTAAAAAGATTGTGGCCAGGTTATGGATTCTTTGTGTTGAAGTTTAAAAGAGTGATATGGCACAAACACAATTTGGTGGAAGTTTTGGAAATAAATGTGCATGGAAAACAATGAATATTCAAATGATTTTGTGGATATTAGCAATGTTGATTTTAAAGTTAATAAATGTCATTCCGTGTAACATAACAATAATCGCTATTATTCTCGTTCATTGTTTCATTTTTCACTCCCGTCACCTTCCCATTAAAATTTAATCCATCCCATGTTCTGTTATCTTGAATTTCATTTTTAAAGTAAAAATATTAGAGAGGATTGGATAATGATTTTGGGTTGGAAATTGTGACATGGAGGTATTGTTTTTGGAAGAAAAGGACTATGTGTTTGCTTGAACACTATTCATTGTTAATTCTCATTCATGCTACCACTTTTCGTTCATTATAAACCCCCTCATATTCCTCGTGACCCTATCATTCCCTGTTCAATTGCAGTAAATTATTAAATTGGATTTGGTGAAGTTGTGTTAATGGATGGATTTCATATGCTTCTGTTGTGAATGATAGAGCCAACATCTTGATTTTATTTAGGTAGAGTATTAGTGAATGGATTGTTAAAAGTTTTCATATTCTGATTGAAATATTGTTTCAAGATGAGTTTCTTTAGCAAGGGAAGTAATGGTAGAGGTGTAAACAGAGGTAGAGGAAACAATTGGCAAACAGGCCATAAAAGGCCACGATTATCAATACATTTTGATGTTGATCCTCAAGAAATAAATCATCTTTTCTAGGCTGGGTTTTTTAATCTAGTTGGCCAAGGAATTTTGAAACCTAGGCCTGAGAGGCCTCCTTTCCATCCACACCAAAATTTCTCTAGTATATGTGTCCCCCCTCATGTTTCTATGAAACCAGAACCACCAACCAATGATGGATGGCAATAGATAGTCCATCAACCTACTACACATCATGATGGTTGGCCTATAGTATCATTGCCATTTCCCCCTCCTCCACCACCATTTAACCCAAATTCCCAAATTGATCACATTGTTTCACCCATCCAGTCTTCACATGCGAGCAAAAGGCTCAAAGTTACCATGTACGAACCAGAGATTGATAAAGGGGAAAAAGTGGCCAATTCCCCTAACTCTTCCAAAAATTATTCTGAATTATTGTCCTCGCCTCTCCACCTCAAGGAAAATTTCTCCCATGCCATCAATGAAATTCATCCTCAAGGTGCCAATCAGCCTAAGGTTGCTACAGACGGAAACACAACAGTGTTATAGCAAGATTTTCCTCACCCCATGCAATCTTGCACAGAAGGCCTTTTTCCATTTCCCCATGCAAACTTTTAATCCCTTTTTGCAAATCCCAGAGTTAAAAATACATGTTTTCCACATATACACACCTTGCCTACTATAGAACACACATATACCCAGGTTTCGCCACTACAAGCCGTGTACATCAGGAAATGTGCCCAAAAATGAAAAATGGTGTCAGGTTTCCATGTCACGATAGGAGATCAATGATCCTTGGCCTTCCATATACTGGAAACATTCTGAATCATCTCTTCAGTTCCACTTGAAGGCTATAAATGGGCCAATTCCGAGCTATGGAAAAGAAGAGAAAGAATTTAACTTTGAGAGCAAAGTTACTCTGGAGGAATTATTCACTTCACATTGAGTCTGCATCCCTTTATCCTTTAAGTTTGAACACAGTGTTCATCCCCCAAGCTCTTCCCTTATTGAGTGAGAACTCCATTGTCTCTCTTACATGAGCTTGCCTTTGGTGGAGGATTGAAGTAGTGGAGGCCCAACTGGAAGGAACTTAGTTTCTCGGTTCTGAACCATACCGACACAAAAGTCTGTAACTTATTCACTTTTGTTGATCATATATTAATAGAAATACTCTTTTCTCGTCCAATTGATATCTTGCAAATATTTGAATTATTATTCCATGGGCGTATTTGTTTTGAATTTTAATGGATTATGTTATTGAATGTGCTAACATCATATATTATCGCCACATGCTTTCTTTGGTTGGTTGTTGAGGACTAGTTGCACGTATATTGCTTTGGGTCAAGTGCTCAACGGTGGACTTCATCGAACGTCTAGATGAGGTAGGTATTTTATCTTGTCTTGCTAGCATATTTGTTTATATATCATACTTGAGACTAGAATTTATTTCTGCAGTCATTTTTGTCTATTGTGGTTTTCCCCTAGCCATAGAGAGATTTTCCTTGTAACAGGATTGGCAACCATACTGGGGAAAGAATCTTCTTTTTTCAGGGTTTGGAGTGTTTTTCTCCTTAGATTTCTCTCGTTTATATTGTGTTTCTTGTCATACATTGCTTGACAGCCTCTGTTCACTCTGGGTCTGAGTCTTTCAGCCTTATCCTTAGCCTAGTTGTGTTTTTGACACATATACGCRGGTTTTTGCTTGACAATTGTGTATATACATGTGTTGTCCTTATGCAAGATGCATACATACTTGATTTTCCCTTGAAMAATCRTGTACATCAACATCTTTTTCTTGATTTCTGGGTTTGGTGGTTGCTGGGTAKTTTTTGATGATTGTTGAGTCTTCTTGGGTCTCTGTAGTGACTGTTAAGTGTCTGTGGGATGACAGGAAACCTGTCTTTGGTTGAATTTTTGGGTGGTGCCTTTCTCATCATCTTTTCATTTTGATTGTCCTTGTACATTGGGCTGGGTACTTTTCTCCTTGGTATCCTACTTGAGTTGTCTCTTTCTATACACAGTAGAGTCTTTATATATCAAGTTGTTGTTCAGTCCATGCATTTTCATTTTTCTTATATTGAAAATACAAAAAATATTAGGCATTMTACATTGATTGGCATTTTGATCTTTTGAGTCTTCATYRTTTATCTTAGTGCATGTAAAGAAAGATTGCATTTTTATTGAGAATTGCAAAATTGAATTGAAAATTTCATTATTTTTTAGGAAGCATATCATTCATCRGAAGTTGAAGTTAGGACTTTGCATTGCAATCATATTTACTTTACTTGTTGAGTCATAACATCACCAATTTCACGACTGCACATTTTTTAGTAAGCACAACCATTAAAATTAACACTATAATTTAAAATTGATTAGTAATGATTTTATTTTTTAGGGTGCACAAACTAGCTTAGGATTTAGTGCCTTGGAATAGGATTTTGTGAGTAAACTTCTCCAAGGCTATTAAATCAACATATGTGTCTAAGTAAGGGAGTGTAGAAATCCATTGTATAATCGATAAGATCAGGAAGCTCCTCTTACACCAGAGTTAATCATGAGGTCACGCGAGGTCGGTTGAAGGGATATCCCCCTAACACCTTCTTAGCGTCAGAGATATTTTTGGGGATCTATTCGTATCTGGGGATATTGCTAGTGCCCTTACCTCCATGAGAGGCAGTTCTTTCAAGGTTTTGGGCTTTGCTACCATGCCCATACGGTGGACCTGAATTACAATTTCTCGCTTGTGCATCAGTTATACAGTGGTTTCTTAGTTATTTGATTTAGATGCCACATAGGTTACTTGCATGGGTTATTCTGCAAGTACCCTGGGTCAGATAAGGGTCGGACAACACACAACCTTTATGGAGGATTACCTCTCTGAAGGGATCTAACCGAATGGTTGTTAAGCCCACGAAGGCCCTTACAACTGATTATGTTACCTCCAATATTTAGCAGGGAGTCTCATGCCCCTCTTGGGAGAGACATACCTACTTTAGGGAGGGAGGCCCTTTTCAACCACTTTATCTTGTTTGTGTGCATTTTGGTCGTTTGATTATTTTTGGTGTGCTCTTTGATCACTAGTTGACCTTAGGATTTTATACTAAATTTTCATTGTCATGGATAGTGGATTTCCCATAGCCCCTTCATTTACCGCTACCCCCCCCATGATGTTCACTCGTTTCATGGGGACAAATCCGTCTGCTTTTCATAATGGTATGCAGAATTATGACACTCAACCCATGCCTTGGGTCTCTTATCATTTTCTTTTTGACATGTCGAATGTGCCTTCACCCTTTCCATCCTCTCCCTGGCCCACTTATATGAATCCTAACATTGGATCCGAGCGCACCATGGCCCTGTCGTCTACATATTCATTTGATAGGAGTCGTGTACCTCAACCAACTCTCACCGTGGGAGGTTGGAACCTCCCCTCTTACGGATCCAGTCCTAGCTATGTTTTTTCAGGAGCCAGTACTCAAATGGGTGGTTATTCTACTTATTACACCCCATTCGTGTATCCTTCGTCCACCATGCCAGTTCTTACAAACACTTTTCCCATGGCGGGTCCCCATATATCCCCGGGTCTTTCATACGGAGAGAATCGGTTTTACGGTTTGGGCTACCCTCTTCACAGAACCCCTTCACATGGGAGAAACATATATCCTCACTAGAACAATCCTTATCATATTTTTTTATCTTTGCATACATCTACTTCAGTTATGATTCCCATACAAACCTCTTTGGATCAATTAGGTGGAGGATACTACCTTTCCAAATAGGGACAGGGTGTAAACCAGGACCCTTCCTAGCCTGCAATGTTTCAAAACCAATATTTCCCTGGACCTTGGTATCAAATGCCACAACCCACCACCACTAGTCCAGTCAGTGCCAGTCATATTGGAGCTCCATCACCAACCTCTACCATTCATGTTGGAGATTGGTCGACGACCTCTGCAAGTCATGTTGAAGACCCGCAACCAGATGTTGCTAGTCATGATGAGGGCATCACTCTAGTCACCACGAGTCATATAGATGTCACATCTCCAACCTCTGTACATCATGTGGTAGATGACTCTCTCACCTTAGCTAGTCAAGCTGAGAGCATGTCACCAACCATTGTAAATGACGTTGGGCGAATTCATACAATCAAGAAACCTAGACATCTCAGACATAAGCCTAAATTCCTTTGCAAGACTTGCAAAGGAAATCACCTTACTCGTTTGTGTCATGTTACCACTGGGATACCAAAAGCATGGGGATCACCTAAGGGCCCTTCAGGTTCTGAGGCGTCTGTGGTTTCCCCACATCCTATTTCTCTATTGATTGACACGGCAGTAATGTCGCTGCAATCCTCTTCTGACCACACCCTCGTTGTCGAGGGTGATGTGTCTCCTATCCCTGTTGTCACGCATCCTATTCAACCTGGAGTTGAAGAAGTGGTCGTACCAATGCAATCTCTGGTCAATCCAACTCTCCTTTTGGAGGGTGATGCATCCTTCAACCATGTCATCAACATTTATGATATTGCACCTTTTGAACAAGAGATAGTTTTACTCTCCCCGAGTACTCTCCCTCCAAGTCCTGGAGAATTTCCCTTTGATTGGGATGGTCTTGTGGGGTATCCAATGCCTCTGCCTATGTCCTTTCAAGTAAGAGACATTATCCGATATATCACGGAGACGATAACCTCCACTAGAACTTTATCATCCTCGACTTGGAGAGATTTGGGTTTTCCCAAGCTTGTGTCGGTTATTCGTAAGATACTGACATTTCTCAAAAGTCCATCATGAGAGCATTGGCCTCCCCCGTGACATGTCACCTAGAGACTCCCAAACAAGTCTGATTTAATCTCTTTTCTGACTCATCTAAAAAACGAAAAAAAAAATTGAGTGAATTTGTCCCTTTCACACTCGTTAAATTGGACTTGAAAGGTCGTGACTCTTAGTTAAGCTCTTTTCCGACATGTTTTTAAAAGACGAAAATATTTTCGAGTGAACTTGTCTCTTTCACACTCGTAAAGTAGATATGAAAGGACATCTATTTGGTACAATTTTATCCCTTTTTCACACCAAATAGACTAGGATTACGAAAAAGGACATTTTTTGGTGTTAAGTTGTGATTGCATCTCATGCCCTTGCTTGCAGTATTGAGCTTATAGTCGGTTCTTGCTTTGCATTTTAAACTGTTTGCCTCGACAGTTTTCCATCCTCAACCAAGGAGAGCCTCATTTATATCCTTCGTAATTTGACACCCTATACCCAGGAGGGAACATTCCCTCAAGTGTCCATCTCCCGCATGCACCTCCCTTCATTGAGCATAGGTATGTTACACTATTGGAACTAGTTTTGCTTACTTTTAACACTTGTTTCCTCCTGTGTATCATAACATTCATTTGACTATGAAAAAACAAAAAAATACGGGCGAGAAGAGATTATTATCTTATATTGGCAGCAGTCGTGTATCCTTTGAACATAACACAAAGTTATTGAGTCCACTTGTCATCATAATTTTGGGTTTAGCATGGCCTTAGGAAGCTGAGCTTGTTACAGAGAGTTTTCTCCCCCGACTGGTTACTCTTCTAGTCCCTATGGAGAACTTGATTGATGCCTCCTGCATCTCATGGTTTCATCATTAATTATATGTTGTCGGAATCTTCCATATGTCTCGTGCTCTTGTTCAAAGGATGTATATCAACCCGTGTCGACCATTCCTCAAAACTCTTTACTTTGCATGTAACCCTCAGTTTGTCTCAAAATCACATGATGTTGTAGTCCTATTACATACCCTGGTCCTACTTTCCTCATTGGCAGGTAACCTTGAACTCAACATTCGACATTCAACATTGGTCGTTGACTGGGTGGTTTCCCTTGTGTTTGACGGAAAGACATCTATTCACACATTGGGATTCATGCAGTGTCTTGGATGTCATTAGCCTTATTGGTGGTTTCCTCGCCTTTGTGAGCAGTTTTCCTCATTGGCTACTATTCAGAGGGTATTTTTCATGTGTCTCTTGCACTTGGCACACGCGAAAGACACACAAGGTCATTGGTTCGTGAACATGCTCTTCGTCTGAGTTCCTCCAAATCATGAAGCTCATGCTTTGAACCTCATGTTGAATTATGAGAGATGCCTTAATGCTCTCCTTTTATCGAGCCTCCCTCCATCGACTTCAACTCATCTATTCTAGAAACGAAACCTCGAGTCCTATGAGTACCTTGAGGCTTGCAGTCATTAGTGTCAGGTTCTCTCGCCATCGACAGTTGGGAATACTTCAATGTCTCCTGATCGATGTATTTTTCAAGTGTTCGACCCCGAATCCTTTATTCACACTTGTAAGAATGTACTCGGTGCCTTGATACCTACTTTCATCATCGGTAGTTTGTCTTGCATTTGTTAACAGTATACCTCAATGATCGGTAATCAAATGAAGTCTCATTGTGTTCAACCTCAACTACTTTATTCACATGATGTAGACTTGCACCTTTGGTGGATTGTGTAGAAGACTTGAAGACATCAGTATGTGGTCGTTGCTTTCCTGAGTTGTTGATTCCTTTTTATTGGACCAGTACCTATGTGACTTTAGTGATCATGGGAGATCAGATTGTACTCCATTGTATACAGATAGCTTCAGATTGATTTTGAGACTGGTTCTATTGGGCCTTGTTCGTTACTATGGCAACCTTTGGCATGAAACTGCATTTGTATTTTCCTATTCATGGCCATGAACATTTGTTTGGTATATTTTCACATGGATCTACAGTGTAATTTAAATTGGCATCCATGTATGCAAAGTCAGTGCATATTGTAATGAACAACTAGTTCTTCCAGTTGGTTCCCCATCACTCCACTTCTGGGTTTTTATAATGTATTTTGGCCTTCGAAGATACTCCTATGACCTCACACATTAGGGGACATATGTTATAGCAATATTTTCCTCACCCCATGCAATCTTGCACATAAGGCCTTTTTCCATTTCTCCATGCAAACTTTTAATCCCTTTTTGGAAATCTCGGAGTTAAAAATACATTTTTTCCACATATACTCACCTTGCCTACTATAAAACATGTGTATACGCAGGTTGCACCACTACAACCCGCATACATCAGGAAATGTGCCCAAAAATGAAAAATGGTGTCGGGTTTCCATGTCACGACAGGAGATCAATGATCCTTGGCCTTCCATATACTGGAAACGTTTCAAATCGGCCCTTTAGTTCCACTTGAAGGCTATAAATGGGCCAATTCTGAGCTATGGAAAAGAAGAGAAAGAATTCAACTTTGAGAGAAAATTTACTCTGGAGGAATTATTCACTTCACAACGAGTCTGCATCCCTTTATCCTTTAAGTATGAACAAAGTGTTCAACCTCCAAGCTCTTCCCTTATTGAGTGAGAAATCCATTGTCTCTCTTACATGAGCTTGCCTTTGGTGGAGGATTGAAGTGGTGGAAGCCCAGCTAGAAGGAACTTGGTTTCTCGGTTCCGAACCGTGCTGACATGGAAGTCTGTAACTTATTCACTTTAGTTGATCATATATTAATAGAAATATTATTTTCTTCCAATTGATATCTTGCAAATATTTGAATTATTATTCCATGGGTGTATTTGTTATGAATGTTAATGGATTATGTTATTGAATGTGCTAACATCATATATTATCACCATATGCTTTCTTTGATTGGTTTTTGAGGACTAGTTGTAGGTATATTTCTTTGGGTCAAGTGATCAACGGTGAACTTCATCGAACGTCTGGACGAGGTAGGCCTTTTATCTTGTATTGCTAGCATATCTGTTTATATAGCATACTTGAGAATAGAGTTGTTTTCTACAGTCATGTCCATCTGTTGTGGTTTTCCCATAGCCATAGAGAGATTTTCCTCGTAACAAACAGAAAGATCAAAAGAGAGAAGTAGTGAAAAGAGGAAAAATGTATCTCATAGAAAATATGGTTTTTATTGTTGTTAATGCTATTTTCTTTTGAGGATAGTTTTTATTGGTATGATAAAATGTTTGGACAACAAATACACATTTAGACATATTTGTTTTGGACAACGTGGATGTGATGCTATTTTTGGATATAGTCATGTTTTATTTTGATATTAAGATATTTGACTATTAATATGAGGATGGGAGCTACAAGGCGGATATTTGAGTTAAATTTTTGGGGTATTATATTTTATGTTTTGATGATTATTAAAGAAATGAAAATTAGAGTGACAAGGGGTCCCACCTATTTAGTTATTATTTAAATAGACCCTTATTTATATATTATTATTTATTTGTCTCAACTAATTAGTTAAGTTAATTAAGATTAACAAAAGAAAGGTAGTTGAACTACCACAAATTATTGAGAAAGAATAAAAGCTCATTCAAAAAAGAGACAAAGGAGGGGAGAAAAGAAGGGGAACTTCTGATATAAGGTTTGTTATATACTTGTGAGATAATTATTTTCTTCATTCATTTTGAGTTTACTAGAAAGCTAAACCATCTTGATGACAACAGGGTCTTATTGAAGGCAACAGGATTCAAAACTAAATCATATCTTTCAGCAACTTGTTTCTAAAGGTGTATGATCTATCTTTGGCAGTCTATGTTTTCTTGTTTGTTTATGGATTAGATTTCATGACTGATAAACAATATTTTGCAGAGTCAAGTAACAACATTTTTATGGCAAGTTGATCCAAATCTTTAGCTTCAATTTTATTTTGTTGTCAGAGTCTTTTTGTATGGTGCTCATCAGAGACTTCTAAGTTTGACTTTGGTCCCACCCTCGCAGGGGTTTGTAAACAGAGTTATGTTTTGTATCTCAGAATGAAGTTAATATAAAAATCAAAGTTATGATTTCAATTTCACATGCGTATCTTAATGATATTGTTTAGATTTTACTTTTATTCTAGTCTCTTTCTTGTACACATTTATGTATATCTTTGCTTTCTTTCTTTTGCAAAGTTACATATAACATATAAAATCATCCTTAGTCCCTAGTACATATTACATGTGGATTAAGAGATTGTTTTGAATTAAAGGCTATAAACTTCGGGTGACATTCCCAACTATCTTGCCTTAGCCTAGAAAGATCTAAAAATGATTGAGTAAGGTTCTTCATACCTTTTCCTCAACGTTTTAAAATATCCCTTATGTTCTTTTTTTGTTTTGTTCCTTTCCCAAGTGTTAGGGTTTGCAGGGGTCCTATAGAAAAGGGTTTTCCCCATGCTATAGCTCTCTGATATACGTGTGGGATCGAACAGTAGTACTCAACCCAATATCTCAGGGAACCAACTAAGGAGGCTAGAATGTACCCTCAGTCATACTACCTAATTACCCAAGTACTAGAGAGTATATTCCTGAGTGTTGTTCTTGGTATCACTATATAATTCGGGTGGTCGATCGACTGATCTAGGGATGGTTTCAGGATACCCAGGGGGATCCGTATATACCTGAAGGTACGTGGGAGTGATGGTTGTGTAAAAATATTTTTTGATGCATTACTACTCAAAGGGGTACCCACAAGGGTTACAGAGGTTTCCAACAAGGTGAAAAAAAAAATACGAGTAACCCCATGAAACTGTTTGTATTTCCTGTGTGTATTCTTCCCCACCTATAGTTTTACCCATTGAACGACATATCACTATGCTTTAAAGACACAAGTAGTACACGTCTCTACCCTAGAAAAAAATTACCCACAATTTCTACAGAGGAAAGACTTATGATACCGCTTGTAAGGTACCAGATATATTATAATAAGAAGAAATATAAATATTGCAGCAAATACCAGTGGAACAACAAAATATAAAGAATCACAACACCAAAAATGATACCTTTATTGATAGAAAGCCATGTTTACTTGCCTCTTTGAGGGGGAAACCTCCAGAAGAGTAGATATCTATTACAATGATTCTTAAGACAAGAGTTTATCATGCCTTCTACTCCTATATACTAATTATATCTTCTATATTAACATTCTAGAGGAAGATCTTTCTAGAAGCGAAAGCTTCTATTAAGTCTTATTACATTAGACTTGTTCATATTATTAAATAGGCCTTATTAGATGTGGCTTTTATTACATTGAAAATATATTATTATACCTGTGTGAGGGGTAAGGGAGGTTAGGTCCCTAACATTTAGCATTGAATTTTTGCAAAGAAGGGAAAGGTTATAGCAAGGGTGGGAAATCATATTTGACTATGGCTCAAGAAAGAGCAACTAATGAAGTTATGTCTGGAAAGAAATCTTAAATATTAGGGGTACTTAGAGCAATGGGACCCCCTACTGAGGGTGGATAATGATTTGTTTATCCCTTAAGTGTCAATGATTAGGAAGTTCCTAAAAAAAAATTGATCTTAAATGACTCATGGAGAGCCATGAGATAGACATTATTTTGTTATAAGAGACAATAGGTACTGATAGGGATAAAATTGATTATGATTTGGATAATTGTTTTTTGGTTAAATTTATGTTTCTTAATCCTCGTGGTCATTCAGGTGGATTGATTACTAGGTGGTAGTCTCAATCCTTTCTATGTGCTAATTCATTGTCTCATGACTAAGGTTTGGGCACTGTACTTTTCTCTCGAGGTACGACCAAGGAGGCAATAGTCCAGGGTCATAAAATGAAAGGGTGGTGTTTTGGGAAAATATTTTTAGAATGGACATTTTGAAACAACATTATTCTTTAAGGTGATTTAAATTTCTCCTTGGGAAAAGATGAAATTTAGGGTGATGCAGATCATGTACAATAAAAAATTTGAAGAGCGTGGTTTACTATATTTAGATCCAATCAAGTTAAGACCAACTTAGAAGAACAAAAGGGTGGGTGAAGATAGTGTTGCAAAGAGGTTAGGCATATTTCTTTTGTCAAAAGGGTTTTTAAATGACTAATTCAAGAAAGATCAAAAAATGGGTTTGGTCTAGTGGATATTTTGACCATTTTTTCAATATTTTGGAAATGGCCAAATTTGGGAGGAAGACACCTAGTCCTTTTAAAGAACTCTTCCTGGGTAGAAGATGGATTTTTTTTTAAATTAATAAAGGGGAATTGATCTCCTCTTGATGGGACTATAAAAGAATCAAATTCTATTCTATTTCAGGAAAATTTAAAGAAGATAAAGCAAGTGGTTGTTTCTTGGGCACATGAGAAAAAATTAAAGGATAACCACGAGTTAGGAGTGTTGGATTATCACTTGGATAGTTTGTATAATTAGTATTTGGAAAGATTCTCAACAGAGGAATTCAAATGGAAGTTGGTAGGTTGGAGCAAAGGAAGAGGAAGTTGTTACAAGAAAGAGAGGCATCTTGGAGATTAAAAAGTAGATCTATTTGGCTTGCAAAGGGTGAAAAAGATACTAAAAAGTTACATCAGTATGAAAATCATAGGAAAAATGTTAACACATTCTGAAAGGTTAAGAGGAATAATAGGGATATAGTTTCAGGTTTTTAAGACATTGCAAAAACAAGGGTGGAGAAATTTGGCAAGATTTATAAAGAAGATAATAGGGTTACTATAGTTGAGATTGAGCAAATGACATCCTACTTTCCCAGATTTGTATTTGAAGAGGATAATGGGAGCCTATTGGAAGAATTTTCAAAGACTGAGTTGAAAGAGGTCCTTCATAGTTTCAAAAAGAGAAAAAGTATTGGTCCTGGTGAATGACAAATAGAAATTTTCATAGGTTTTTATGAGGCAATTGGGAACGATATAATGATGGTTAGAGATGAATCCATAGCCAATGGAATAATGTTTTTTTATTTTAATGAAATATTTGTTTCTCTTATACTTGAAAAATACCTAGTACCCATTGTCACCCATTGAGGATATGATGTACCATTTGGAAACACAATTTTCCCACTTCTGTACTATGATACCAATATTCTATTTCCCTACTATGAATAATATGAATGCATGAAACATGAAAAGCATTGTTAGGAAAATATAATTATTCATTCATAGATACAATGCATATTCATACATTCATGTAAATAGATAAGGAGTAAATTCATAACATAAACACCATTAAACCCAACATACTCACACATAAACATTAATACTTATCTTTATGGGAATAAAAACCAACTAGATACAAGTGAATGACATTTCACCCAACCATAAACTCATGGTTTCTTGTACTCTTTCTACAAAAAGGCCATCCTCGATCTGAAGCTATGAGTCCACAAGGATGAATTAGCCTATGGTTGGCTCTATTCCTAACACAACCCAATTTTCCCAAAATTTACAAGCTCTAAACTATCACATCAATTTCAATCCACCAGCTCTCTTTCCCCTCAACCTGCACAACCTAAAGCATGCAATACCCGTCTCTGCAACGCAGTCCCTCAAGCTATCCCACTTCTCTCTGAGGCTCTAGCACATGTCAACTAGGAAATCTCTCTGCTAGGGACTCTAGGAATTCTTAGATGTAATAGAGTTTCTCAATGGAAATAATTCCTTATGCACATGGGCATCATTCCCACATGGAATTCATAATAGCCATACTCATTCTATTCTAGACCATAATCTCGCAACTTAGGCTCTTAAGCAAACTATGGGAAGAAGAATGGAAAAAATGTCCCCACGTCAACCAAAGTCAAGGATTATATTTGCAAGTTTCTAAATTGCCACTTGGAAACTCACTCCAAGATCACAAAGGATAATATATGAGATAAAGGATTTAGGATATAGTGAGATAAAGGATTTAGGATATAATGAGATAAGGGATTTGGGGTAAATAATAAAATATTATTATTTACTTTATCCCCGTTTGATCCCCTAAGCCCCCTTTCATTCCTCTCTCGTGGAATGATAGACCCCATGTTTTTTCCTTCTCCATCTATAGCCAGTGATTTATTTATATTATTATCCTTCAATGTACAATATTTACATATTACATTGCATGGCCCTCTACCATTCATGATATACATAAATATACATTGCTAATATGGGGATAAAAAATGGGGTGCTACATTCCCCTCTCCCTAAATTTTGCACCATCCTTGGTGCACATCACCATACATATATACAACAATTTTTACATCAAAAAATTGCTTACATCAAAATTTTGAAATAGATGCAGGTGTACCTCCCGCATTGCATCCTCTGACTCCCATGTCTCTTCCTTAGGGTTGTACCAGGTCCACTGGACCTTTACCTTCCATGTGGCTTTGTTTGAGAGCAACGTGAACTTCCTATCTAGTATATGCACTAGTAGTTCTTGGAAGTATCCTTCAGGCTCCACCTAAATCAAAGTCCAGTCAATGACATGATTAGGATTATGCACATATTTGTTCAATAATAACACATGAAATACATTATGCACCTTCATTAAAGAAAGCAATGCAAGAATGTATGCAATCGGTCCTATTATATCCAATATCTCAAATGGATCACAAAAACTCATTGCTAGCTTGGTGCAACTTCCCAAATTCAAATAACTCTTATTTGGATTCACTTTCAAGAATACATGTTCTCTCACTTTAAATTCTCAGGGTGTCCTAATTTTATCTGCATAACTCTCTTGCATATCATGTGTTTCCTTCAAATTATAATTAATCTTAACCATTTTCTCTTCCATTTTCTTGAGCAACTCTAGCCCAAGTACTACTATGTTTGTTGGATTGTCCTAACTCATTGGAATATTGCATTTTCTGCGAAATATAGCTTCAAATGGACTCATTTTTAATGAAGCTTGATACCCATTATTGTAGTAAAATTCAACCAAATGCAAGTAGTCTTACCACTTGAATGGCTTATCCATCACATACCTTCTCAACATGTCTTCAATCACTTGATTGACTCTCTCTATTTTCCCATCTATTTGTGGATGATAGGATGTACTAAAATTCAAGTTTGTACCAAATCCTTTGAACAATCCCTTCCAAAATTGTGTCTTATCTTTTTTGCACTTTCAAGAATACATGCTCTCCCACTTTAAATTCTCTAGGTATCGTTCCTTTATCTACATAACTTTCTTGCATGTCATGTGTTTCCTTCAAATTCTAATTAATCTTAATCATTTTCTCTTCCACTTCCTTCAGCAACTCTGGCACAAGTACTACTTTGTCTACTGGATTGTCCCTACTGAGAAGAGTTTTTCATTTTCTACCATATAAAGCTTTAAATGGAATCTTTTTTTAATGAATATTGATACCGTTATTGTAGGAAAATTCAACCAAATGCAAGTAGTCTTCCCACTTATATGGCTTATCCATCACATACATTCTCAACATGTCTTCAATAACTTGATTGACTCTCTATGTTTTCCCATCTATTTGTGGACGATAGGTTGTACTAAAATCCATATTTGTACCAAATTATTTCAACAATCCCTTCCAAAATTTTGAAGTAAACTTTGGATCTATGTCTGACACTATTGCCTTAGGTACTCCATGCAACCTAGCATCTCTTTCATATAAATTTTTGCAATATTAGTTACAATATGACTAAATTTAACTGGAATAAAGTGGGCATATTTTGTTAATGTATCCACCACTACCATTATTGAATCATGTTGCCTTGCTATCTTGGGAACCTTACTGATAAAATATATGGTGACCACTTTCCATTTCCACTCTCGAATTGGAAATGGCTATAGAAAACCTTCTAGATGTTTATGTTCATCCTTTACTCTTTGCCATTCCATACACCTTGCTATATAATTAGCAACATCCTTTTCATGTATGGCCAAATTTTTTGGCTTCTTGCCACTACAATTCTCGTTTAGTAACCAATATGTCCAATATACGGAATATTATG
Organism: Picea engelmannii; assembly: GCA_009831015.1. NCBI lineage: Eukaryota > Viridiplantae > Streptophyta > Pinopsida > Pinales > Pinaceae > Picea > Picea engelmannii. The sequence continues at coordinate 422,162 of ML791667.1, forward strand.
CACTTATTTTAATACCTTCTTCCTTAATTCTTGAGAATTAGGAACATACGTTTTATTTTTATGCATAAGTATTCCATCTTCTCCCAACTTATACTCTTTATATTTATGTTGTACATTTCCTTCTTGTTATTCTTCTTTTACTTGTAGGTCATGCCCATCTAAAAAAACATCTTCTAAAATTATGTTCTTCAAATCTGATTTGCACATGCTATTAGTTGTAGCATGCATTGCATGTAGTCTTTTATTGAGTGCATCAACAACCTTGTTCTCTTTTCGTTTCATATGTTTAATATCAAATTCATATTCATTGGAAATTCAAGCCATCTTGTTTTTCTTGCATTTAAAGCCTGTTGTTCAAACAAATATTTCAAACCATTGTGGTATGTCCCCAATGCACTAATAAGTAATTCCTTTAGCAACTGGAAACTTTCTTCACACTTTGGTGTCCATTTAAATTCAATCCCCTTCTTTTGTAAATAAGTAATGGGATGAGAAATCTTGGAGAATCCCTCTATGAATATCATGTAGTATCCAGTAATCCCCATGAATGACCTTACCTTTATTATGCTATTAGGTGTTGACCACCCTCTAATAGCTTCAATCTTCTATGGACCCATTATTATCCCTTCCTCTAAAATTATGTGTCCCAAGTAATGAATATGATTTAGATAAAATGAATACTTGCTCAACTTAGCATACAACTGATCCTCTCTTAGCACTTGTAGTACCAGCCTCAAGTGTTTCTAATTCTCCTCCTCTAACTTGGAATAAATAAGAATGGAATCCAAGAACACAATGACAAATTTATCGAAGTAATTTCTAAATATACCATTCATTAAACACATGAAAGTAAGCGGTACATTTGTCAATCCAAATGGAACCACTACAAACTCATAGTGTCCATACCTAGTTATGAAAGCAATCTTACCGATGTCTTCATCCTTTATCCTCATATGCTCCTAACATGACCTTGTATCTATATTTGAGAAGATATTTTCTCCTCTTAGTTGATCAAACAAGTCATCAATTTTGGTAGTTATCGAAAGAAAATGTGTAGCCTCAAAGTTCCATATTTCTTCTTCACAAAGAGTATTGGTGCTCCCCAAGGTGAGACACTTGGGGGTATGTACCCCTTCTCTAACAATTCCTCTAAAATAATTTGAAACTCCTCCAATTCTAGTGTGCTCATTCTATATGGAGTCTTTGATATTGGTGCAACACCAAATATTAAATCGATAGAGAAATATATATCTCTCTTTGGTGGTAAACCTAGTATTTCTTCAAATACATCTACAAACTCTTGAAACATTGGAAATTATTCAAGGCTTCGACTTGTGCACTTAGTTGTCTCTTCTACATGAGCTACATACAATTCACATGCTTTCGTGAAGCATCTCTTCAGTTGTAAGTATTAAATCTCCTTGATAGAAGTGGGTCTTGGAATTTCTTTTATTGTCCTCTACCTTCCTTCTTCATCAAGACAAGTAAAAGTCTTGTTATGGAGATCTAGAATAGCATGATGCATATCCAACCAATCCATTCCAATGAGGACATCATATGATCCAAGTGGTATGATGTTAAGATCTGCAATAGTGTTGACACCATTCATATCTATTGGACAACCTTTGAAAATCTCATTAATCTTCCTTTTAGTCCCAATAGCTATTTGAACCATCCATAAATTCCCATGCATACTTTTCTTCAAATAAAACATTTAAACTAAAATAGAGGCAATGTGAATATTACTTTCACCTTAATCAATTAAAATGGAAATTCGATTATTTGCAATCTTACCTTCAACCTAAACCATGTTTGATTTATGGTCTTCCTATCAATTCTCCAAGCCTGCATATATTCTTGGGATATTTTTTCTCACATCTTCCACTATAGTTTCCTCCTATACATTTGCATACTTTTTATTATATATCCCTTATGAGGACAATCGTTGTACAAGTGATGTTATTCACATGCCCAACATTTTATTAGATGTTTCCTTATCCTTTTTTCCAAGGGTTTTCTCACCTTGGATCTAATTTTCACCTTCAAACCACTCTTGAAGAAAGGAGGTTTGAATCCCTTCTTCCTCTGATTCAACTTTTCCATCTTCTTATCTTTCCAATAATTTTTAAAATTTTCTTTTCCTTTGTCTAATCTTATAAGTACTTTGTGTTCCTAATGGTCTCTTTGAGAGTCTTAGGTTCATCAAATTGGATCTTATCTTTGTACAATGATGGAAGTCCACTTAATAACCTTTACATCTTCACCTTATCTTCCTCAATAAATCCCACATATCTCAATAGCTCCAAAAATTTCTTCTCATATTCCTCCAAGGTCATATTTCATAACTTGAGCTCAAAATAACTAATGCATCTTCTTATCATAGTAGTTCTTAGAAGGATATTGTTATCGGAAATATTTCTTGATCTACTTCCAAGAATCCTCTTCTCAATGATGTGTTTACTTTGCTTCAACTGGTCCCACCACATAGAAGCATTTCCTTGTAAATAAATGGTTTTATGAGTACCCCATGAGATTTTTTATTATGTTTCTTTCTCTCTACAATATCATCTTGATTTATTTCCTCTTGTTAATGCAGGAGAAGGACATGTATTTTTCTTTAACACGTATACAAATGAAGAAGAGTTAGAGGTTTCAGGGAGCTAACCACCCATAGTTTCCTCCTATCTCTCATTTTCTTCTTCAAACTCCTCCCCTTCTAAATCTGGCTCCTTCTCTTGTCGATTTGTTGAAAACACCCCAATTTGAGTCCCATCCTTATTGTTTGGAGCTATATCCTTTGTTTCCTATTGGTATTTTGTTGTTAGCTCAATTCTAAGATTTGGGTTACTCTTCGGAGAACCTGTAGCTATAGGTTCCTCTTCCTCTTCCTTATGATTTTTCAGGAATTCAAATCTCTTGTTGGAGAGTTTAGACAATCCCATCTAAGGAATCTTTTCAGGTTGAGTCCCCATAGGTTGTTGTTTCTTGTGCCTTCTTGAAAATTATTTAAATGGTTACTACTCAAATTATTTTGAGGAGTTCGAACCTACTTTGGAAGTAATTGAGTATCTTGAACTCTTGGACATATTTTAGAGAAATGACCATACTCATGGAAAGTGTTACACTTAAAAGAGATATTATCATAATAAAGATCTTGAAGATGGCTCCATCCCTACAAATTGAGTTGAATTTCCTCCAACAAACACTTTTCAAAATCTATTTCCACACAAATTCTGAAACGGGTGAGAATGTACTTTTTTGGCTCAGCTTGATGAATGTAGTGGCCCAACTTATCTCCAATAGTTTTAAGGGAGTATTCACCCAGTTGGAGAATTTGGCCCTGCCAATGAAGAGACACTTCACACATGTCAGTCTAATATAAATAAGGAGGCTAACACCTCACTTAGACACACAACTCACTTGCTCATTTCGTGAGACAAGTTTCAAATCTGCAGTTAGAGAAGAAGGAGAGAGAGTGGCACATATCTGGGAGAGGACTTT
>ML791667.1:432068-444465 GCA_009831015.1 Picea engelmannii
CAGAGGGCAATTTCTTGATCTGGTGCTTCATGTGATTCTTCCTTATCTGGTGCATTTCCTTCAACTTCCATTGTCTCTACTTCATGCCATCCTTTTTCTTCACTCCAAAAAACATGACTTATTGATCTTGTTTGTGAATGTTGGGGTATACTAGGTGCCTTAACTATTGACATTCATGTTCTAGAATTTCTATTCTCTAAAGAAGAGATGCAACAACTTGGTCCAAAAACCCTACCTTTCTCATAACTTGTCAGAGTTCCATACTATTACCTTCAATTGATTCTTCTTGTCTGTGAAAAATGTGCTTGATAACACTCCAATATGGATCCATAATGAGACCAATTTGCTTCCCAATACTAGTTACTTGTTGTCCAAAGTAATCATTTGTACCAAAAATAACAAAACCCACAGTGCCAAAGTATCCAGTATTGATGAAGAGCATGTTTGTTGATTATTGTGCCAGGTTGAAGATGAAAGTAGGAAGGGGGATAACCTCACCCACAAAAACCCTATAAATATTATAATAACCATAAAAAACCCAATTATCACTAGAAACAACACCCACGGAGACAAAACAAACAAGGTCGATGAGCAACCTCTGCATAATCCTTTGTTCACATTTGAAATTGGGGGGAAGATAAATGAAATCATGAAACCAAAACCCACAAACAAAGAGAACATATGAAGACCCCAAGGTTATGAACAAAGCTGGAACAAGAACTGAGAATTGAAAAATATAACCAAATTTAGTATATACCCAAACCCGAGGGATAATTTCATCAATAAAGTAGGGAGGCTCAGTAAAATTCAGCGGTACACAATTGACAAGATGAACCAGAATGACCGGGCCAAAAGGAGAAATTCTATAATATAATTGTACCCTAGAAACAAGGAGCCTAGGGAAAATTATATTTCTAGGCCATAATATTTCTTCGATGTCAAATCCAAAAACAAGGAAATTAATGAGGAACCTCGGACCACAAACAGAAAACCCCTTGGCATACCCAGAGATGGAATCAATATCTCCATACTATATCCCATCTTTGAAATTTGCAAGGAGATTTAAAATTTTAGGATGGAGGAACCTGGAGACCAAGTAAAACTTGGGTAGAAAATCGAACAAACCTTGCAAACCACCACTCAGGATTACTACCTTCCCACCATAAAAATCCTCTCCAGACTGGATAGCAAGCTCCACCACACATCATCAACTCACATAGCCTTTAGAGAATAAAATAGCAACCATGTCTAAATCACAGAAGATGAAACCATCACGTGCACTACATTGAATGTAACCATTGACACCATAACCAAAACAATTATGCGAGCCACGGCTAAATTAATGAGGACTATAGCCAAACAAACCTCATACTAAATGCTCATATCATGGACGTTAAGGGATGTGGAGCCATATATACCTCACATTCAACATAGAATAACCTTTGTTAAGCCTCGGTCCCACTTTGGCCCATTTATCAACTTCTCTATTTAACTTGTGCTTGATATGAAATAAGGAGAATTCTTCAAAGCCTATGAGAAGGAAGATTGAGCGATACAAAGTAGTAGAAATAACATTCCCCCCAATAATAGAATTATTAATAATATCCCTTATTATCAACATGGAATCACCAAGGATGATCAACTTGGATATTCCTAGAGATCTTGCCAATATGATACATGCAAAAAGGTCATGGGCTTCGACATCATTATTTGAAACTGTCCCAAGACCCCCTGCGAAGTGGGCAATGATATTTCCTGCAGTATTGCAAATAATCCATCTCGCACCTATTACCCCTAGGTTGGTCCTCGATGCACCATCAAAGAAAAGGGAGATGGTGTTTTGAGATAATATCATGTTCTTAAATTCTGAATTAGATAATCTTATTACCCATTTGGGAGTGGGGGAAGTGGTTTGTTTGGCGGATGAAGGGTTGGTTTCCATTTTAAACTGATCTATCCATTATTCTTCATGGGAATCAAGATTTTTGGATTTCCACTTGAGTCTAAATTGCATATACTCAGACAGGAGCAAGAGGGATATCATTGTAGTTTTCCTTAGCTTGATAGCCTCACCATTGAATATATTTTTATTCCTTGTAAGCCATATGCTCCAACACGGATATTTCGAAAGTGATTCCCAAATCCTCTTAAATATAACTTTCTATTTGAAGGTTCCTCTGTAGTTTTTCCACCATTGATTGAATACTCAGCACAACCTTGCGGCCATTAAATCAATAGGTCAAATTACGAAGGGCAAGGATCCACACTTATTTTGCATATTGACAATCGATGAACATGTGTTGGATGGATTGTTCACTATTTAGACATAACACACAATGAGAGCGCCCATTGATTCCTCATTTTTCAATTTCTCACAAGTGAGAATTTTTTTGTGAACCAACAACCAACAAAATATATTAATTTTTGGCATCCCATCATTCTGCCAAATAGATTTCGAAATATGAGAATGGGGCAAGGGATGGGAAACCTCATAACAATGTTTATGACATTTTTTAAATGGAGTAGAGAGAATCTCCCCATCCATGTGAAGCACAAAGGAGCTGATCCCATGGGGTGCAACCTAAAGAGAAGAAAGAAAAGAATTATATAAAGGAACCAAGTGCATCGAGGGGGGCAGGGTCTTCCATCAGTCCCAAAGACCCAAATTATTCCAAAGTGAGAGATCATAAATAGTATTAATGCCTAGGCTTTCAACCAAATCCAGAGAGGAGCCAAGATCATTTATTGTGATAGACATCCCTTGCCCAAGATTTTATCATCCCAAATATTGATTTGGCGACCATTCCCAAGAATCCAATTTAAGCTTCTACAAATGAAAGGCTTGGTTGCAATCAAAATTTTATAAATTGAAGAACCTGTTGTAACCTGTGGTTGAACCTCAAGGCATATTTTCCTTGAACCCAAGAAATATTTTTTGTGAATGGCTTGCTTCCACCAAGAAGATTTTTCTGTTACTAACCTCCATAATAATTTATCCCCCATCACTATGTTCATATGTTTTGGTTCTCTTATTCCAAGACCTCGTTTTTCCTTGGGACTAGTGACTCGATGTCGATTCACAAGGTGAAATTTTTTCTGGTGAAAAAAAATACCGTCTTATCTTCATTGCAAATTAATTGACAACTTTTAAGTGCAAATTTGATAAGGATTACCCTTCCAACTAGATTAAACCACTGAGTTCCTCAATGCATAAATTTAACATTTGTCTTCTCTTTTATTTGTTGCCAATCCCGATATGAAGAGGTTTTTAGAGATATTGGGATGCCAAAATATTTGAAGGATGCCCAATTTTCTACAATAGAGAAGCGAAAGACTTTTTCTATATCTTTCATTTCCTGTGGCGGAGTGTTCCATCCTATAATTTGTCATTTCCTACTATTGATATCACCCCCACCCTGCGTACAAAAAAGAATACATAACTCTTTTAAACCTTATGGAAATAATGACAAAGGCACCTCCCAGCAACAAAGTATCATTAGTGAATTGGGAATGGTTCAGATTTTTACCCTTCTAGCAATAGGTAGACTTGGAAAATTCCCAATAGTTCTTTCATTCTCTAGTTTTTTGCTTAATGTTTCAGCCATGATGATGAATAAGAGGGGATACGGAAGACACCCTTGTCGAAGCCCTCTGCTAATTTGAAAAAAATATGTTGGTCTCCCATTCACTAGCGGAGCGATCCAGGGGCTACTAATGCAAGCTACAACCCACTTGATGAATTTTTTATTGAATCCAAATCTCTCCAACACCTAAAAAATAAATCCATGTCTAGCATGATCAAAAGCATTTGCCATGTCTAATTTCATTACCATACCTTTACCTTTTGTTTGGACACTAGAAAGTGTTGTCTCTTGTACAAGAACAATATTGTCCATTATTTTTCGATCATGCATGAAGCATCCCTGATTAGGAGAGATGATTTTGGGAAGGGATTTTTTGAGTCGAGAAACAATAACTTTGGTAAGGATTTTGTAAGAATAATTGCACAAGGAGATAGGCCTAAATAGAGAAAAAGAAGTTGGATTGGTTTCCTTGGGGATCGAGGCTATAAAGATGAATCACTATTCCCTCCTAGTCTCAATGTTTGTTGGGAGAAACGAAGCATGTGCTTGAGATCAGATTTTATTAAGGTCTGGAAATGTCTATAGAGGGAAATGGAAAAGCCATCTAGACTTTGGGCTTTATCCGTCTCCAAACACCATATGGCTTCAAAAATTCAGATTCAAAAATAGGGCGGATTAGGTCTATATTTTCTTCATTGGTCACTACAGAGGGAATTTTTTCCAACATGGATAAAATATTAGATTGATCTGCCTCCTCTCACTGAGCAAATAAATCTGTAATATGAGTTTTGGTATCCATTTTAATATCTTCAAAATCTATCACATCATTTCCATTCTCTAAAGAAATGTTAGCCACGTTATTTTTGGACTACCTATACTTAGCTTGATTATGGAGGTATTTTGTGTTTTTGTCCCTGGATTTTAGCCAAAGACTACGGGACTTCAAACTCCAATACTCCTCTTCTTTTCTTAAAGGTCCTTGATATTGGCATTGTAGATTTAATTCTTATTTTTCAAGCTGAGAATCGAATTATTTTTCCTCTTTTTTTTTTTGCAGCCTCTCTAATTTCCTTTTAGTAGATTATTTTTCCTCTACGGGAGATATTAAAGAAGTATTGGCCCATTATTTGACAGCTTGTTTGACCAAAGAAAAAAATTTCTCCCACATGAATATTGGGGTACCACGGATCCAAGTTTTCCAAGAGGATTCTACTAAGATTATTGCTTCTTGATGATTGAGCCATAGAAGGTTGAAACGAAAGAGAGTTCGTCCATTAGGAAGGGCTTGAAGATGAAGGGATATGGGTTTGTGGTACAAAATGATAGAAGGGAGGATATATGATTTTAAGGTTGCCTTCCTTTGGAGAAAGGTGTTATGAACAATGAAGTGATCTAAACGGGCAGCAATATACCTCAATCCAATTCTCATATTTGACCAGGTGAACTTACCTCTTTGAGATGGAATGTCTAACAAATCCCAATCCTCAATAAGTTCCTCCATTTTTTCACAAAAGGGATCCCTACCAAAATTGAATCCTCTTTTTTTATAGTTATGTTTTATAACATCAAAATCACCAAGAACGATGAAATTTTTCAGAAAACTCGGTATTTTTTTAACTTAGAATGGAGCCCCAACATTCTTCCTTTTCAATGGGATTGACAGGCATATAAAAATAAATGACCACAATGGGAATATTGTTTTGTCTATTCCTAAGCTTAGTAACAATCCAATGTTGGGTTTTGAAAGAAAATTCTAGACATACCTCTCGTGTATTCCAAAGAGTACAAATCCCTTCAGTGGCTTCTCTTGATTTTTCTACAATGACTTCACTAGAAGGCCATAAGCTTTCCCAAGATTGAAAGCATCTTCAACAATCATTTATTTCTCCTATGTCAGGAGGATTTGTAGCTTCTCATTTCCAATTAGGTCCTTGAAAACCAGTGAAGTTTGGGCGCTACCTAAACCACTACAATTCCAGGAGACCGGGATCATTATTGGGTTGGATTGGAAAGCAACCCCCTTTTAGTTGCTACATTTCCGCTTGATTTTTTCAGATGCTTTGAACCCTCTATCATCTTGGTTATTGTTTGTTGTGATCCTAAGAGAATATGGTTGTTGGCTTGCTCTTCCTAAATGATTCTAGTTTCCTTTCTTCTAGACCTCCATGGCATATTATCCTCAGACGCTTTGTATTCATGGCCATCCTCTCCTATACTCTCATTCTCCAAATTATATTCTGAATCCAAAGAAATCATTTCCACATCTATGAAAAACTATGTGTCTTCCAACCATGGTTCCTGGTGAATTGGGTCTTCATTGTCTAGGATATCAAACATAACCCATTTTTCCTCCCGTTGTTTGAAGGGTATTTCCCTTGAGTTGGAGATGACCCAAGGGTTGCTTAGACTAAAGGTTACTCCTTATATTGAAACTTTTCACCAATGAGCGTTAGTGTGGACTCTGTCAAGTTGTCCTTTAGTTGAGATAGAATTTTGAAGCTATTATGTTGAGCAGGGGTCGCGGATTTGCAAGGGTTTTCAACATTTTTAACCGGTGATTTAGAGCCCACGTGAGAGGGATAGGAAGCACTAGAGGGGTTGGTGGCATTAGAAACCCACCCACCAACAATTCCAAATTTCCTTGAAACCACTTTCCATTGCTCTTTCTTCCTTGTGCCTCCTGAGAGAGACAGTTCTACCTTCTTACAATTTCTTTCAAAATGTTTGTATTCATGGTAGATTTTGAAATTGAATGGAATTTGTTCATGGTCCATTTGTTGTATGTGATACTAGTTGTCCAGGGTGATGAGAACAACCTCGACATAAATGTGAGCATAAGAGAAGAGACTATCCTTTAGTTGTGCTCTATCGATATACCTGCCAATAGAATTCTCAATGGAATGGAGGGTATCATCACTCCAACAGTGCAAAGGGATATGCGGAATTCGAACCCACATTGGAATGGTTGAAGGGATATCATTCTCAGAGATAAAATCTAGAGCCCATTTTTTCAAATGCAATCCTCTTTCCCCCAAAAAGTATGGACCAGTAGGGAAAATTAGATTCTTATCCTCCTTATGTTCAAAGAGGAAAGCGTAAAACCCCTTGTCACAAAAGAAATGACTCAAAGAACCTTTGATAAGGGGTTTCCAATTTTTTCAAGCCAAGTTTCTACTGTCCTTGGAGAGGGAAAAATTCCTATGAACTGGTTGATTAAACCCCGATCAACAAGAATTAACACCTTATTCTTGGTAGAAGAGGGAAGAAGAGAAATCGTGGGCATCTCATCCAGTTTTTTGACAAATTTGGACATCTATGCTTTTGAGTTTTGACAAATGTAGCAACAATCACATAGAAATTTTTAGCATCATCATTTGGAGAGGGATACCACCCCCTCCTAGCGCCATCATCCATTCCAGCCAAAACCTATAGTTTCACATGCTCCCACCAGTTCTCTTTATAGATGAGCACTGAGATTTGGAAATTTGTTCCATGTGAGAGTAGTGGAAATTTGCATGCCTCGATAAAAATTAAGAGTCCAGTGGGTAAGAAACGTACCCCTGGAGCCCATGAAGTGGGGAATTGATCTGAAAATCAAGTCTCTCCCTTATTCACTACTAAAAATAACCAAATAGAAACTTTTTCCACAATAAAATGCATAAATATTTCTTGGAACAACCCATTCCTCCGATATCCATTCTTGGACTACTATAGGACTAGGCCAAAGGCATGTGAACCTATTAACCAAGCCCCTCTCATGCAGAAAAATAGTTTTCCTTTTAGCCTCTAAAGACATCGTGTCTAGTTTTAGAATGGATGCCTTTTTGGAAAACTTGTTCTTCCTAGAACATTTCTCCCTAGTAGGTTTACAAGATCTGGTCAAAGAAGCAAGTTCTTCCTCTTATAGATTGGAAGGCCTGCCCATGGTGAAGCAAGGGCGAGAGCAAGATAGATCTAGCGAAGATAAATGCACATTCGATAGTTGATGCTAAAGTGAATACAACTTAATCCAGCAATCATAAGACGCAATCTGCAATCTTCATACGGTAGTACCAGTGATATTCCCACTCTGATTCAGGTGTAGCAAGGGTTTTTTTGCAAGCAATGGTTATCCTTAATCCCTAGCTACAAAGGTCAGCACCTACAAACTTCATGTTCCTCTTTGAAAAAATGGAAAATACATGTTAATGATTTATATTATTAATGAATTTTGTATTTTTAAAGTAATTTGAGATGCCATATTTGAGAAATTTAAGATGTATATTTGACACATATATTGATTTTGACATTATCATTCACATATATTATGTCTTTTCATGATGTTGATATCGTTTTATTTATAGAATGTATTGTGTATGTTAATCATTTCTCTGTTTTTAAATTAAATTTGACATTCACTAATTTAAATTTGAGATGACATATAATGTTTAACTCAAGTTATATGAAATCATTTAGTTTGGATTTTGTAAAAGCTTGTAATCATTTCCCCCATATTAGGTGTTAGGGGAGAAAAAAATGGTTTAAGGTAATGATGCAAAAAAGTGGGAATGTTTTGATGTGGAGAAAGAGAAATAGCAACAAGAGGAGAAAGAGCAATGAGATTGCATTTCACATTCCACATGCAAAATGCGGAAATGTGGAAATGTGGATAGCAGAGGAATAACTCAAAAACTCACTCTGCACTCAACATCAAATGTAGTGATTTAGGAATGCAGGAACACACCATGGGAATAAAGAGAAACAAAATTCTATCGATTCTCCATTCCGCATGTGGATTGCAGAATTGTGGAAATGTTGAAATGTAGATACAGTAAGAATGACTCAAAAACTCAACTTTGCATTTTGTATTGGATGTAGCGATGTAGGAATGTGGGAACTCTCCACGTGAAGAAAGAACAATAAGACTCTTTGTGTTCTACATTCCACGTGTCGAATGAAAAAATGAAAAAATGTAGAAGGGAAGAACAACTCGGAATCTTAACTCCACACTCCACACCAAATGTGGTGATGGGGGAATCCAGGAGCTCAACCATGGGGAGAAATAGAAACAAGACTCTCCACATTCCCACATTCTGCATGCGAAATGCAGAAATGAAAAAATGTAGAAAAGAAAAACAAATTTTATTATATTCATATTGTTATATCCAAATCACATAAGCTAAATAGATAAACTAGTATTATGATCAAATCTTTCAATATTGAAAACCAACACGGTTAGAATCTCATAGGTTTGAGAAATAGCCTAGTAAGAATGTACTTTTTTCTATACTAATTAGTATATGAGTAGCTAAATTACAAGGAAAACAAAACTTATGGTCATTTAATGTCATTCTATAATATTTACCCATTTTCAAGGTGAATTATTTGTTGTGCAAGAATATACAATATGTTGATTAAACATTTTTACAAACTTGAATAGATGACTCAAACAATGACTGTTTGATTTGATTAATATTTAAAATTGATTTTTTTATTAAATGATATTTTTCCTAATTTATTCTTAAATCTTTTTATTAAAATTTCCATTAACTCTAGTAAAATTAAAATTATACTAGTTAAATCTACAAATTAATTATTCCTCCAATTTTATAGAGTGGTAGCATCATACATATTAAATCATGAAAACAAGTCTAAATCAAATTTGAATAATTTTTTACATCGAGTTGTTTGATAAAGAGGACTGAAATTGCTTGATCTATGGCAATCTTTCTATAATTTAAAAAATATGATAAATATGAAATTATACTCATTGTTAATACTTATTGATGATGACGGTTAAAGTCCACTAAGGCCAAATTTGGTTTATCAAACCTTAATAAAGGTAAGGAATTACTTTGTTTGCTTTAGAATTTTATTTCTATACTCTAAAATATTTAAGAAAAGTGGTCCTAAATCACCATAGTTTTGATGAGTTAAAAGGTTAGGAAGGTCAATATTGTAACAAATATTTTGAAATATTGATCTAATGTGGGTGTACGTAGGACATTCTAAGAGAAAGTGTTTTTCATCTTCAACCCTCTTAGTGTCACAAAGGTGACAAATTATTTCAACCCATGACGTTTTAGGAATTGTCCAATGCCCTACTTCACTGTGGAGCTCGTGAGAGTTTGTTCTTATTTTAATAATGTTGGTTTTATTCTTTATGCTAGTCAAATTAGAGAGATATTTTTTATCTTCTATATTAAGGTTGATCACCTCCTTATAGTATCATAATTTTTATCCTATAGTTATTTATCACACCACAATTTCTCCTTAAAATTAGATGTAATAATAATTTTAATATTATTGTTATTCTACATATTGACCACTTCCTTTATTCCCAACTATTTAGCCAAGACTTGGCATCTTTATGCCAGCCTCGCTTGAGTCGTAGGTGGTTTTGGCTAGAGTTTGAAGCAATCTTAGGAAACCTCTTGTATTCCATGTTGTTTATCTTGTTCGTGTACATTAGGTGCCTACTCATAGCCATGCTCTCAATGGGGGAAAGACTCGCTTCTAAGAGGAGGATAAGATAGGGTGTATTGCCTTTGAATTTGAGATTATAAGTTTAAAACACTTTTCGATTTTCTTTATCTTTCTCCATAATTCTTTAGAGATGTTGTATCCCTAAACTTGTCAACCATATAAGATAATAGGAGTGACAAGGGTCTCAAAGATGAGTTTTTTCTTATCCCATAGACAAAGGTCCACTAATTTATAGTTGTTTCCAAGTCCATGATAATCTTTCCACCCTCCATTTATCCTTTTCTCAATGTTGTAGTTCCAGTCAAGCTTGTGATGAATATTGATTCAGAGATGTTTGTATGAAGTCACTTCCTTCAAGCTATTGTTGTCATACACGAAATTAGCATAAGTGATCTTTTGTATTTAATTATCATAACCTTCATTTTGTTAGTGTTGACAACCATACCCTTACTAGAGCATAAATACTTGAGAAATTTTAGTTTCTTGTTGAGATCGTAGGAACTCATCGCTATAAGAACAATATCATTGGCATAAAGAAGAAAGATGATGACTATATCGACTAGAGTCAGGCTGACACAACCTACTTCATCCAAACAAACCTCTAACTTGTCACAAGAAACAACCATGCTTAGATTCTATATTACAATTAATTTATTCCAACCAGCCCTTAGTGTTCCTAAACTTGGAAATAACGTTCTCATACAATCTTATCGCAACATCTCTCAACTTGAAAGGAACTTTTAGCTCTTATAGTCTATTCTAAATATTAGTCTGAGACATTGTGTCAAAATCTTTTCTAAAGTCAACAAAACAATACATGAGATTGGTTTTATTATTATGACACCCCTTCGTAGTGATCCTAAGCATAAATAGGTGGTCCATGGTTTAATGATAGCTACTAAATCCAACCTAGCCTTTAACTCTTTGTCTATGGCTTTATATCCATATGCTAATCTTCTTTTCCAAAAAAATTCCATATAACTTGGCTAAAAGGGGCCTAATCATAATGCTCACATAATTAGAGGGATTGTTTTTATCCCCACTTTTCAAAATAAGTACAATGAGGCTTTGAGTCTGAACTCTAGGGAAGCCTTGCTTGAATGCTAAATTGAAGAGCTTGTGGATGTGAGGGATCTGGATAAGCCCTCCAATTTTTAATATTTCTACATGGTATCATTCAATGTCTTTAGCCTTCCCTTTTGCAAGATGCTTAACCCCAAACTCCAAGTCTTATATAGAATAATCTTATTCTTCTATAGGAATGGTTTTAATGTTATCCACGACATCAGGGAATTCATAAATATATTTAAGTTAGGAATTGCATTCCTTCAAGGGAATCATATTGTTTCTTTAAATTTACGAGTCAAAATTTGCCTCCAGAATTTATTAGGATCTAGCTTAGATAGGTGCAAAAGCTTATCTTGCTTTCTATTTATACAGTACTTTTGTTTCATTTTAATTAGGGATTTGTACCTATTTATTTTTTGGATATTAAGGACTCGTTAGAAGCATCGCTAATGGATTTTCTAGAAATCTTACACTCTTTATTATACCAAGAGTAAGTCATTCTATTTTCCTTTTTACACAACACCTCGATAGAGAACTTGTTGATGATGTTGAGATGATGGAATTAGGTTGATAATGTTGAGATTATACTTATTATTAATTATTATACTCAACATCATTATTATACTTATTTTTTAATATGATTATTCTACAAGTGCTTGTTGATAATGGTGATATTATATAATTATTAATGATATTGATATTGTACTTTTTGTAGTGGAAGTATAATTTAAAGAATATGAATAGATTATAATCTTTCATCTTTCCATTTGGACCTTAAATGTCTTTTAGAACGTATATAGTCTAAGTAGAGGCTAAATGTATATAGTGTAAGAGGTAGGCTAAACGTTCTAACTTTTTTTTTTTTTTCTTTTTCTTTTTTTTTTCGGAATTTTGTGATGTAAATATGGACAAAAATATTATTTTTTGTTGTTTAAATTGCATTTATGAATGTATAAATGGATTCAATGTGTTGAAAAACCCGTGGGACAGTCTAATTACACAAACTTAACCACTCAAATCTACATATCCAACTATTCCTCACCAAATTTCAAACAAAATAAAATTTAAAACATCATCACAAAAGAACCAAAAGGTAGAACATTTAAACTACACTTAACTTTGTAGTTTATGTAATTGTTATCGTAAATCATCGTAAATCCATTAGTCACGAGGCTTTTTCACAAACCCTTAGTCATGTTTTTCTTGGGTTTATTCATCACATGATAAAATAAGAAAAATCTTGTGATGAGAACTTCCGCTCATGTTGGCTACACATTATT